>JACCGJ010006007.1:0-18313 GCA_013407085.1 Atriophallophorus winterbourni
GATTAACGATCAATAATAATCGATCATTCATCACCACTCATTCAAAGATAATCAATAGTACTATCATTCAAGTTCTGATTATCATTCATTCATTCTTTCTGATTCTGGTTATTATTCAATACTGTGATTCGAGTGAGCGCGGTTGTTCTCACTTACATTCTTGGGCTGATTATTCAATTCAATACAATACAATTCATTACATTTGGCGTCGCGAGCAGTGGGTGCGCCCGAACAGGATACAATTCAGGATTCGGTGATTGATACAATTCATACAATTCAGGATAATTTCGTCATGGCAAATTCGAGTCTAGAACCTCTCGATATAAATTCAAATGCTCGAGAAATAGAAGACTATTGTGAAAGATTCGAAATTTGGTGTATGACACGACCGGAAGCTGAGAATGATAAAAAATCGGTCCATTTTCTAAATGCGGTTGGAAAATCCGCATATACGTTAATCAAGAATTTAGCTTATCCTGATTCTCCTATTTCTCTTCCATATGAAAAGTTGAAGACGCTTTTAATGCAAAACGTGAAACCAGTACATTTCGAGCCAACCGAAAGTGCAAAATTTCATTCCATGGTGCGTCAGCCCAAACAAGGAATTCGTGATTTTATTCTACAATTGCTAATTCAGGCAGCGAAATGCAACTTCGGTGAGTCGTTAGATATGCAATTGGAAGGTCGTCTAATTGCTGGAATACATGACAGTATTCTACAGAATGAACTCTTGAAGCTGCCAAAATCCTCTTTTAAAGATGTTCGAGCTCACTGCGAACGGTATGAAGATGCGCGTGCGGCAACAACAGATTTGTCGCCAGCAGAAAAGTCCATCATGTTCAATACACAAAAAACGTGAAAAAGCCAAGGCTCTGATGCAGACAAATGATTATGATACCTTAACTATGCCGCTTGGGGAAAAAGGAAGCGTTGACTTTCATACATGCTATCATAGTATGGAGAACACTCCCGTTACTCTGGATATTCAAGCTGCATCTGGAAAGACAGTTCGACCGATTTCTAACAGTGCCATTGCTCGTGCTAAAGATCTTTCGTTTCATGATGAGAATTTGACTTACCTACCAACCGATTCAAGTGCTACTCCTGTTAACACGTCAAGATCCGTCCGTATCATTGATTCAAACGGAAAATCTAGTTTTCATTACCAAGAAAGTGGCTTCAATGCTTGCAAACTTCAGAATTCATCAGATGCCAATTCAAATAAATCGCCGAACTTATCTTATCAAGCGAATTCAGCACTGCCAACTAGTTCATCCAAACGATTGTCAGATAATATTCTTTTCAAAACCGCTAGAGGAAAAGCCTTATTGTCACTTTGGACTACTGCCATTGAAAAAGCGATACAATTGTTGGTAACTGTGGATGATGTTTCGGATTCGCTAGATCCTCCGTGGAGATCAGAACGTTTGTTGAACAAGCCGTACCGGGATTATACAACCCCAGGATTATTCGCAAACTGAGGTGGTTGTGGTGATTGTTCGATTAACGATCAATAATACTCAATCATTCATCACCACTCATTCAAAGATAATCAATAGTACTATCATTCAAGTTCTGATTGTCATTCATTCATTCTTTCTGATTCTGGTTATTATTCAATACATACTGTGATTCGAGTGAGCGCGGTTGTTCTCACTTACATTCTTGGGCTGATTATTCAATTCAATACAATACAATTCATTACAATACCTTCGACTGACAAGTGTGCAGATCTGACGATGGATGAAAGGAACAGAAAGTCTGCGTGGAACGAAAGCCCTAGCTGGCTTTGGGGGCGGTGTTGCTTCTTTCTGTTCCGTCAATATCGTCTTCCACACTATTTTTCTGACCTGTCATTATCCTATTGTTTTATGAACCCTTTTGCTTATTTTGAACTTGATTTACCGCGCACAATTTGTCGTAATCTCGATTGCGTGGTACATTCGGACATTTGAACTTAATTTTGATTTTGACTCGTGTACGTAACGTGGTACGTACTCGATATTGTTTTGACATTGACCCGGATTTTAACCCGGTTAACCCCAATAATTGAGGTATGTTTTTAATATATTTGATTGCCTCAATACAGTACTGCTTTTATAGACAAATCCTCGATTAGTTCTGATATACCTGAGGATTTTGCGCGTCACTCAACTTGGGACGTTTCATTGATTGTCAAATACAATCAAAACCATGTTAGAAAGAATTGTATTTCCCTTTTGGAAAGGAGTATGATCGAGCAATATACCCATGTTCGAATGGGACAGCATTTTCATTCTACTGATCCCTAACTGAACAATCTCAAAGTTTAAATTTAGGTATAGATAAATCAATGCAGTAGGATTAAAAATCCTACCTTATCTATCTACTTTCTAATATTATATATCGGTAACCTACGATAAAATCACGGGTCGCGGGTCTCTTCAGCTTAACAACAGTGACATTGGTGGTATTTAAGTATGTGCGAGATTAAACTTCATGTTGTAAAACAGTGAAAGTTTCAGTAAAACATTAGAAGAAAGCGAAGGAATTCCTTTTCGGTATATCTCATCAAGCTTTACAATACGCGCGAAAAAGAAAATAGAAATAGATCTGAACAAAATCAACCAATAAACGAAAATCAGTGTCACTCACAATGTCACAATGTCAGTCAATGTTATTACTTAAAATTGTCTGGTCGATATGGGTGTGCGCCAACCTAAGGAAAGCATAAATTTGTTCTAAATATTTTTATTGAAATTACCTCAGCCGTCCGCAAAATGTTCCAGCCGACTCTTCGAGATACGGTGTGAGGAGCTGTGCAAGCGTCTGAGAACGCCTTTTCAGGCTTTACTCGGTGCCCGTGTCAATCAAGTGAGCTAAACATCAAGCTGTTCACCTTCTCAGAACAGCCTTTACTAAACCAACTAGAGTAAATTTCAGACATTCGTGAACATACTTTACCTTGTATCACATCAATATCGACCAGACAATTATAAGTGAGAACACGTGACATTGATTTTTTTTGTTTATTGGTTAATTTTGATCAGATCTATTCTTATTTTCTTATGCATGCATTTTAAAGCTTGATGAGAAATACCGAAAAGGAATTCCTTCGCTTTCATCAAATGTTTCCCTGAAAAATATGGGAATTTTTAGTGCAAGGTTAGCTGTGCAAATTCCTGTTTAACATTAGCATCAAATACAAATTAGTAAATATTCTATTGTGCTCAAATCCTCATCATAAATACACCACTAACAACAACTTCGATGTTCAACTACCAAATCACGAAGTGATTTCGTGTCAAGCACACAAGACGCTCAAAATTTGCTTGCTTGCTTGTAAGTGCCGGAGTGTTAGCAGAACACCCATTTGTATACTACTCTTCCAAACTTTCAGCGCTACCCAAAACGTATCGTAACATCCTAATCTGGGAAGCGCCAAGCGCTAGAAACCGGTTGTGGTGCGTATGTTTAGAAAATGTGAGCCCAATCGGTTTCGGGATACTCGATGTGGATATGCCATCCGACGATTAACCCGATCAGTGCTGCAGAACAGAAGCTTCCAAGTGAAAATTTGTTTATCATTGTTAACATGCTTTAAGTATTAATATACTTATTATCTCTACCTGTTGAAGGCAAGTAGTCATTAACCGGTTTCAGTGTAACTTAATGGGATGTGATACTCGAAAACTTGGCAATTACATAAACATTTCGGTGCTATACTAACGCCAAAGCTTTCATTACATCTTCTAATTAATCAGACGAACTGCACAAGTTGGTGACACTTGCCACTTACAAATTAAAGATTTTAGTCAGCGCTGAAGATCTAAGTTCCCGAAAGTACGACCAGCTAATCAACATATGAAAGTAGAATATGTTACGAATCCGCAAGTTCACTAAACAAACCTACTTGGATCGGATAACACTTGAAGATGTGCCCCTCACTAATGTGACTTTGAACTTGTGTCAACTGCAGGTCCAAGTCTAAATTCGGTTTTTGCATCGATGAATGTAATTGTTCATGTTCGAAGCCCGTCAGCATTGAACCAAGCCTTTCGGTCAATTCATGGTCCCATTTCCATTGGCCCGAGATTTCAGGTGCACGAGCTTGTCTCCATGCGGTGACCAATCGACGGAGTTCCGATTCGCAGAGTTCACTCATCGTAATTGGATCGACTGAGGGTTCACATAGCACGTGTAATGCGAGAGTGGAATGAGAATCAACAGCCGAATAGATCATTTCCGAGGAAAAAGGGAGCCACTTTGTTGTATCCTAGTAAGAATAACAGGGGCAATATGAGAAGAAATGAATATAAACGAATGAGAGCGCTCTAAACACAAGAATAAGAGTTCGTCGCCATCAGCATTAACTCGGTAGCATATATCGAATACTTAACTAACATACAACCATGCAAAAAAGTAAAATCCTAGAAAATGGGGAATGATGAGACCTAAACAGCTAGCGAATCTATTAAAGATTAAGCACAAACCAAACGCAATGAGGTATCCACAACTCGAATGGAACACGGATTTATTCAAGTTTCGTGAACGAGTATGGCGACATCAGTATGACAGCTTCTTTGTGGCGTGCACTTCATGTTTTATAACAAGATTTCTTGCACTTGACAGCATACAAGACTAGGCAAATATGCCAACAATACGCTTAATACAAGAATGCTCCTCGAGCGCTTGGCCAGGAATCACTTTGTGATTCTCTATTTGAACATCGTGGTTCTTTGGAAGAACCCTATATAACAGTGGCATACAAATATAACTTTGTTTACCTCTTTTTCACTGTTTCAAGGCTCACTGAAGCTGATCTTACTGTCTCCCCCCTGATGATGGCAAACAGCCTGAAACCGGTAGTGGTGTGTAAGGGATGGGGATGTGAGCACCATAATACCCCTGAACTCAGTTTGGGATATATCCTGAAGCGTAACTAAACTCAGCGGGGACCCCAGCCCGGAAGACGGGATGCGCGGACGTTGGGAAGGTCACTGGTTGAACTGTTTAGCTGCCTATTCCGTGTAACATTTTAGCCATCACGAGATCTGCGCTAATTAGGGTATGGTGTCGCAAAACGAATTCGTTTCGGAAGTCGGTGATCCTGGACCCACAACAACGTGATCCAGCAAGCGTTACCTATACCGGTTAATCTAGCTATCCGTAAATCCATCTTTCCCTGCTTTCACCTATCTTTTAAAATTATTCTGCCACATTTCGATTGCATATCAAATATATTGGAATGAAAGTTTGTAATTCTCGTTCTGAAGTATTATGTCTGATTTACATCTCTAATTTCAACTTACCGACAACTCGAAAGAGCACTGCTCAAGGCGGTCTGATTGTTGTACGTTCGCGTAAAATGATTTGTGATTGAAAAGACAACCGATTGCGATTTCCGAAGCATTTTCTCGCCCCAGTGCATGGACAAAACGTTCCGCCGTTACCGGGTCCCAAATAACAACCCCTGCATTAACGACCTGCAAATCAATAACTCAATTACATATATATACATATATATATAGTGTATTCTAAGAGAAAGATAACAGCTTACATGTAAAATCACTACCCATGCATAGTGTTTCCGTGTCTCTTCTGTTTGTTTTGGTTTGCGAGTACCTAACGCAACATATGCGTCAAAACCGAAGCCGAGCATTAGAGAACAGAGAAGATTCGCGTGATCGGGCACATCACCACGGTTGCGTGCTACGAAGCTATGCGCTGGATATCAGGGACGGTATACAATAATAACATAACATAATAACAAAAATAACATTGGGTGACATATGATAGACGAGTACTGAAATTTTTAGTCGTTGTATTAATAGACTTTCTTGTATATCACATAGAAGGGAATAGATGTGGCTCGTTGTGTGAATGGTGTTCAGATGGTGTTCGCCGAGTTACCATATGCATACACGCATATAAATGGAACCATCAGCCTTAATTTCAACATCAACCAAAATCCTTAAGCAACAGTAAAGATGGAACAGTTAGAACGTGGCCCTAATTGGAGGTATAACTTCACACTGGTATGAAGCCCTGAAAGGACCCTAATCAAGTTCGCCCAGGCGCGTAGTTTTGGGGGCCTCCCCACTAAGATTAGAAATCTATGAAATGTAGAGTGAAGTAAGCATAGAATGAGTTAATATGCTTGTAGCGCGACTGAAACATGAATTGAATTCAGATTTTCCAAGGCTTAGAGCCATGTGATCATAACAGCTATTCTTGTGCTATAAAAAAACATTTGAAGTACTTTGTAATATGTACGATTACGCAACAGCCGAGAATGTGTCTGCAGCAGAATGAGATTCGAATACGCAGGGTCTTATCACGTATCGATGAAATCGTTTCCTACATCAAAGATCCACACCATGTACACAATCGCTCAAGTGTTGTTTAACGTCCCACCATAAAAACTAACGATAAAATAGAATGCCAATTGATCAAATATTTTGTACGCACACGAGCAACAACCCCATAAAGTACCCAAACAAAGCGGAACGACTTTGTGCGTCTGCGCTAATGTTGAACAGTCAAGCGATCTTATACGACGTTGTTTCCTCACCAGGTTTGACCTGTGTAAATCAACTTTTTAGAGTGAATATCCTTCACAAGCCAACCATGTTCTTCATCATTAGTGGCTTGGAACGGTTGTCACTCGAACCATTTTATTGCAACTATTTATGAACCCGGACGCTTGTGTGGTTTGTGGTTGCTATAGTCGTACTTTGAGACACTCTCCACTTGCCGATAGGTGGTGGATCTCAGGTCAAGGGAAAACCATTGCTTGGCACTAACAACTATTGCATTGCTTGCTCTCTACAGTATGCCGTTTGTCATGTCATCTATGTCTTAGATTTTGTATTTATTCTCAACCATTTCTGAGTAGGCGCTATGTAAGTTACTGAACAGATATGTTCGACATGCTTCGCACGTCTCACTCTACTGTAAGCTATGCTTGTCGTACTTGAGTTCGAATTCTTTATCCGACTCGATTCATTCTAACTGATGCTTAATAATGCGTTCGTAGAGGACTCAAGCAACATTTTCAAGCTAGGATTGAAAATACGTTTTTTTTAACACGTGACGGATACGGTCCATATAAAGAAAATGTTAATTTTCTGAAGCTTATCTTCAAGATTTATATACGCAAATAAAGCATACATAAGTGCCTAGCTAACAGGAACACCAGGATCACGAATAATCAAATATTACTTTAGCAAAGTACGCATGGAGTGATAAATTATTGCATACTGATTCAAAAATGAGGATTTTTACGACATGTTCCGCGAAATCAATCGATTACAAATTATAAATTTTCCAAAATGTCGTCGAATGTATGAACAGCGTTTGAATCGTTGCGACCAAGATTAAATTTTATGCATTAAAATATATGTATGAACCACCTATTAATACGAGCTAACGGAACACATTTGTAGATTGAAGTCTAATAGACCGTAATACCACACAGATTATAAGATGTTCCTTTCACCTCCAAAACAAGCTATCGTCCAATTTTAGGAAAATATGTGGACGAAACACGCACTCTGTGTAATGTAGCACAGTGCTAAGGTAACCACATGTGCAAAAAACATCAAAACAGTTCTGACAATGCTATAGAATTTACAACAAGGGCCAGGCACGAAATAAATAATACAAAGTCATTTTATAGCACTCCATAAATTTTATGTGGGTTTACTGACACAATCGTCAGACACTTAATCTTCAGACACTTAATCATCACCTCCATCATAATCTGCTTTCATCCCTAGATCACATATTTTTAGTTGCATGGCTTGGCATAGATGAACATAACATCCAGTCACTCTTGCGGATGGGAAATCTAAGCGAAATGCATTCATAGCTGCACTTTCAAAGTCTGGTGCTAAATTCGGGGCCATATCTCGCAACACACTAAGCAACTTTTTATATGTAATTGCTGTTTTTTTGTAAAAGACAGTAAATTGCTGGTGGTGTGACGCACACATTTAAATATCGTCTTATCTTAAATGCCTTCCCCGGGGATTAAGTGTCGGGGGTTAAGTGTCTGTAGATTAATTGTTTCGAGATTAAGTGACCGGACACCATGAAATACATCTATCGCAGCTGAAAAAATGGTCTTGCTAACTAACAACACTTTACTAGTTCGCTAAAATTGACGACGGATTACTTCCCTTTAGTTTTCATTTATTCATCATCAATCCGGCGCGGTACTAATAAACTCAGACATCCAGATTACGCATCGAATTACTGTTGTCTACTTGTCTCTTGTAAACCAGACAGCTAAAACTGCGCAGAGGAAACTATACAGCAAAATATACATATCCAAATTTGTCATTCCACGCCATAACAACTGACTCCATCCAGTATTCAGCATAGTTAATTCCAAAGGACAAACATTGCTTTAGGATAAATGGACCATTAGTATATTGATCGCAACATTCAGTAATTGTGAGGAGAAATTGTGAAGTCCTGAAGGAATGTTCTTGAATTATAGTGTTTACCGTCGAGTGTGTCAACTTTCAGTAAGGTTAAGGTTTCGGTGTTAGTGACATTAAGACCAAGATGAGACCGGTTAAAATTCAAAGCAAAATCACGCATGCATCCATTTAGCATGAAATTCGGTCGCAAAACAAAATTGTATAGGATATTTGCATGATAAGCGTGAAAAAGATTTCATGGTTAACTCGAAACAATCGGATGGGCAGTAAAACGATAATTGATGCGTGAAAACGGCAAGAGTTTGAAGGTTATGTAAAAACACAGGCCATTTATTTTCACATATTTGCAACAACATGACATGAGAATTGCGGAACAGAATAACGAGAACTGAATATAGAGTTATTATACCTCATTTTGTTCCTTATACGGACCCATACTGATAATTAACAAAATACATTGGAATTACTGCAGTAAATGTAAATAGTTTCGCTACTAAGTAATTGTAAGTAACAATAGCCTTGACCAGGTAACGGTTTGCTCACCTGAACACCATACTTCTCCGACAGAATCACTGAAACCATAAAACGGTTCACACGGAATAGAGGATACGAAACGAGCTGCTTGTCCAGCAGTTTCTAAAATCCGCTTATTGGGTAGAGGCCAAACGTATTTACAAACAAATCTGAAAGGTTCATGCGGATCATTTCAGATGAAACAGAGATGAATTGAACCAAAATAAAACAACACTCACTGAGTAGTTGCATTCTCATCAGCGGTAAACAGCTTGATGGCACGTTTTGAAATTTTACCATCCTGCAACCTTGTTAGCTCTCGCCACCATTGATTGACGTATAACGTAAAGGCCTTTTCGTTCTGCTCTTCGCCAATTCTCATTAGACCGAAATGAGTATCGACTACTTCAGGAGGAGGGCACGGTGGTATGACCGAGTTTTCAGACTGATTCTTATCACGAGACCAAATGAGCTGCAGCTTTAAGTCGAGTATTCCCGCGGTCATCTAGAAGGAAATCGGGATGAGTTCCAACTGTTGAAATGCACGGAAAAATATGGCCGCAAATGCGAATATCTATCACGCATGGAAATCAGTTTAACTGCTTACGTGTGATTGGTTATTTACAGTAAACAGTGACGTACCAAGAATCTGGTTAATGTCAAATACCATTGAGTACCGTTAAACCATTCACAAAACTTATGAACGACCGAAAGTTCTCACAAACGAATAATGCAAAATAGTTCCAGTGCGAACCGAGATCTACAATGCTTAGGATTCTTAAGTTTTTTCAAGTTTATTGCTTGGGTGAAGTAAACTCGTTTCTAATATCAATCTGCTGTGGTTTATATGTCTAATCCTTCTGTCGTGTAGCAAAGGAGAGAGTTCGAAAAGACGTTACTGTGATTCCAGATAATTCATGGTAATTCATTGTGTTTAATGGTGGCACTAATTAGATCCACAATACCCATAAAACGGTTGCAATCGGTGTATAAAGAATTCCGAAATGAATGATTTCACGAAAAGGCGTCTGAAAGTAGCATCTCTCATCGTGAAATGCCTGATTTTTTTTAAATATGCTCCATAGAATAATAAGGTAATTCGTCGATGGCGAGTGATCCTCTTTATACGGCTAGCTGATATACCCAGCACTTGCTTCGTTGTCTGATAGTAGGTTCACCGTATAGCTTACACAGCTTTCCCAATCCAATTTCACAAAGACTGTTCAGCATAATCTGTGAATTCTGTGCAGTATTCATCATCAGGAAGACTTTTTGGCAGAAAATCCCATGAGCACTCGTTTAAATTGTGAACATGTATGCAGCAGTTGATTTAAGTGGAGCGGTTGAGCTAGTGCAAATATATACGTGCCTAAGATTTTTCAATACCAAGTTGATTCTAATCACATTCCCACAATCAAGATCTCGCATTTTAAAGCTAACTGATATTCTGTTCTGCAACGACCAGTTGTGAAATGCAACAAGACTATTCGGAAAAACTCAATACTCATTGTCACGGCGCTCAGCCCCTTCCACTAATAACCATATTTTAAAGCAACCGAAATTCCCACGTCTTATCAACTTCACGTTGATAAAACAGGTGAACCAAGAACTAAACTCCGGAACTTCATTGGTATCTTCGATTGAACATAATCTGGCTATCACGCCATTTGCTGCCAGTTGCTCACTTTACAAATACTTTTAATTTTCTCTCGTTAAAACCACTTCTTGTTAGTCTCCGTGTTCATCTATTTGAAACGAAACATTCTTTCTTCGTCATATTATATACCGAGAAAGGTTGGAGTCCAGAGACTCGGAAAATATTTTCATCATATTCCAATTAGTTCCATCACCCGACGTTATGCAGGTTATTTAAGATTATAGACATTTCATTATGCGTGAATGACGCGTATGTAGTTTCAGTTCTGTCACACGAATTCGTTCAAGATTATTGATAGTGTAAAATTCTTGGAAGAAAAAAGAGGTAGTCTCGTACCAAAAGTTTGGTTTAAGGTATTTTCTTCTTCTTCTTCTTCAACCGACGCAGGCATACGCAAAACTAATACTTAATGTACATCTCTCACACACAAAGTTTTTGAATAACCTTCTAAACGGACAACGACATTGTTATTGAATGTTAAAGGCACATTCATACGCATCACCGTGCAGCATATGCTAAAAAATATATAATCTAGTGTTCATTGATTTTCTATATACTAGATAGACTTAATTGTTTTTATGCGTATACCAACATTTAGTTCAGCTATACATGCAATGACAAAATTAATTAAACACAAAGTAGTACCCATCGCAGTGAGAATGTCGACCATTTTTCTGTTGCACGTGTTTTTTTAAGAGCGAATTCGCGTTTTAAACAATAATTTATTGCAGCTTTATATTCGAACTCAAGTGGGCTAGCTTAAAATTATGAAAGTTTAAAGCGGGTCATTATATATTATGTATCAATTAGGTTTATTGAACTAGATCGATTTGATGACAATCTTCTCCGTTCCAATATCGCGATTGTATATTTGAACATAGTAGACAAAACAAGACATTTAAAGCTAATTATGATTCTTAACATCCAATCTGCTAAAGTATATTTTGATCGATCATTTACTGTTAATTTTCTCATCAATATTTGCTAAGGTATAGGAATGAAAATTTTACTGAATAAGAGCATCAAAGCATCGCAGTAGTGTTGAGCGAACTGCTTTTATTGTTCTCCGCAAATAAGGGATTCGTTGCCTAGACGACTTCACAAGCGAAAAGATTTGGCATTATTTAAATGCTAAAACATTTACAAATTGTGGCAGATTTGGTGATTGACCTGGGAGCACTATTGACTAGGATCTGTCCATGTGCGCAACACACTTTATTAATTACGCACTTTACAAAAATTCAAACATACTTTGTGATCAGTTGCTGGTTTTAATGGCTGATAATTGGATTACTGCTGGTTGGAAATGGTTCTACACTTTAACTTAATCTATAACTCAAAGGAATAGCGACATATTAAAAGTTGTTTTCTAACGCAACATATCTCAGCTTCAACACAATAAAAAAGTCTAAGCTATGTTTGGCTGCTAAGGCGTCAGCAATAATATCAGAATCCTATTTCTCATCAAATTTAAAAGCATGAATAAACAAAATTGAATGCTGTTCATTCCAATTTTAATCATCATCATCCCCATCATTATTATCATTGAAATCATCAAATTTTCAACAAAATTCCGATAGTCGTTTATCTACTCGGGTTATGAAATTCCCAAATTAGACGAAATTGGACGATAAAAACAGTTCAACTTCTAACAAAATATTCATTTGCATGCTTTTCCGTCACACACACACACACCTCGACCGTTTTCGTGCTGTTTGTACTCATCGGGTAGGGACAGTAAGATCGAGATCCGCATGCGCTTGAGTTTAACTTCTAATTTATTCGATAAATGTTCATTTTAAGCGAATCCATTGGTTGAACCATTATAATAACGGTTGCTGTTGGTCTCCTTCGGTCGATATCATTCATAAATGTACATAGCAAACACATGATGGTAGTTTTATGATCTACAGTTTCCAGAATGACTGAATAGTTCTATTTCGGAATGTCAATCCCTTCCTCATCGCGCACATAGACAGGCGATACCCGGTTTATCAGAGTCAATTATATGCTAGTGACGTGATCTGCGTTCAGCAGCCGCAATGGTTTAACCAAGATATGCGCAATGATGTACTGGTTCAAGCTGACAGATTTCAACAGAGATGCCGGAAGGCGATACAGTCCCTTAACCAAAGAATTTGGTCATGCGCATTCGGAATTAACGGCCCAAAGAATTTGCATGCCGACAAAAGCTGTCTACTTGCCACTGGAGCCGCTCTTCAAAGTGAGCTGTTATGGCTTCATTGTTGGCAAACAGCCGGTTAACGAATTAGCTTATTCCGTACCGTGTTGTATGCTCTCGAACAGTTAAGGTTAAAAAGCCTGCCATCATATAGCGTGCGTTGGTAAATAACTCCTGTTTTGTTTTAAAGCGGGTTTCAACCGTTGAAATGGACTAAGCTCTTCATGCTAGAGAAAAAATAAATAACGAGTTCGATCAGTCGTGTTGGGCAGCCTATAAGATCAAGCGTCTTGAAAAGACCCTTCATAATAACGTAGTCAACTGCCTTCGTTAGATTAATAAAAGCAGCGTATAATGGCCTATGCTGTTCGCGACACGTTTTTTGAAGTTGCCTTAGAGAGAAGATGATGTTTATAGTTGATCTTCCCCTGCGAAAGCCCCATTGAGATTTAGAGTACACTTTATTAGCCAAAACGTTTAGCCGCACCTGTAAGGCTTTAGCGAACTATCAGCCTACATGTAGACGAGAAATTCCTCTGTAATTGTTGCGGTTGCTTATATCAACTTCATTCCTGAATTGCAAGATAATCTCGGTGTCTAGCATCTCTTGTGTGGACACACTTTTCTGTCCAGCACCGAAGAAGCAATGGATGAGATGACTGTACTGAAGCTATTTTAAAACATTTTGTTTACCAAGGTCTGGTCCACGTTTCTTGAATTGCAGCCACTAAGGCATTCAGCATTTTTTAGCTCATTTTTAATAACAGCTGATTTTCTTACGCCCCGAATATTTCAGACGTAATCTTGAAATCCAGAAAGCATAGACTGGATGTTCCAGATTATCAGTTTCAGAGCTGACCTGTGTCGCTCAGTAATTTATTTAGCTGGTGCGGAAAAAATAAAGTCTGCTTTTTGGATGGCTCCTAATTCTCATACACCCAATGAGGATATAAGACCATGGCGAGACGACACTTCGATGACTAGGAGCTACCCAGCTTGAGAAGGGCGGTATCCGTTCAAAGAGACCTGAGAATCTCTTCCATAATCGAAATCAGCCCCAAGTGCTTTGCTCTACACCAGTCGAGCCGGAATCTGCTGCTACCCGTGTTTTTATTCACACGAGTGGAATGGAGTGTTCTCTCTATTTGCACGCTGAGATTCAAGCCAGGAAAGTTGAACATGGAAAACGATCTGTGGTCCATGCAGCAAGTGTTACCACATCGTGACCCAATTGAAAGCGAAGGTACAGAGAGACTTATAGATTTCGGCAACGTCGTTGCAGGAGTTGCCATGGCAAAGTTAAATACAATTTCGAACTGCCTAATGGAACTTCGGCTCTGGATTTTTCCTCTAGATTGATTCCTGAAGCCTTCTTTATGACTGGATGTAGCCACAGGCAGTGGATGTTCGAGATAAGGTTCTTTCTTTCCTTATGTGGACCTTACTCATGGACTCACGAGTTTCACCTGCCCTGACCAACCTCTTTAAGAAAGATGTTAATCTAACAAATTGCATGAATTTTTCAACGTGACACCGACTTTTACCACTTCCAATACAATAGAAGTTAAATGAGCCATGAAATCTCCACCTAAGACTAATACTGTTTACTTATTTCAAACCGGACAACCGTTCTTCTCGAAGGTGAGATTGAAAATATCTGGTCTGTTAACAACAAGTGTAGTGCAGAGATGCTTTGCGTGACCGTAGGTACAAACTAAAAGCTTAAGGCCCTAATAACATGATATCTCGCAAGGAAATTAATTCTAAATAATTTTGGACCATCATTAAATCTTCTAGAGAATAATATTCAAACGACTATTAGCTTGTGTTTGTTTATTTTTAAATTTGAAAAGACACTCAGGTTACCTTTGATCCAGGTTGAACACTTTTCAGCTCTAGTGGTAAACTGCATAACCAGGGTTGGGCGAGCGACTGATCCATCTTCGAAAAGATGATTTTTCTCCAATCGAAGGTTGAAGATGCAACCAAAAAACTTTTGCCTGATTTCTTGTCAATTGAAACTGCAGTAATTTGGAGTTTGCTGTGAACGCTTTGGTCGAATAATAGTTGTTTCGGAAGAAGCTGCGATGTGTAATGAAATCAATTTTTCATGTTTAGGAAAGCGCTCATTTAACTTACACTATTCATATGATTACTTAATCACTTACATATTTTATGTACTTAACTATAATATAAAATAAATAACTATATAAGAATATTTTTATTTTTAATATAAAAAATGCTAATATTTTTATAGTATGCTTGCTAAAGATACATTGCAGCTTCCAGGATATTAATATAAAGGTGGAAATTTATCGTCATTTAATATAGAATAACTTTAGCTGTTCATATATTTATCATTATCATGTTTGTATTAGTATTGTATCAATATTATTATTATTATTGTATCTATTGTATATCGTTAAAGCAAAAATATGTACCTGATTATCTAATGTTGAAGTAATAGGTATGCAAAAACTGCAATTAATATCCATTTCACTTTTAAAAGGTAATGGCTTTGTTCGAAACCGTTTTAAATTTGATGCAACGTATAAAGAAAACATTGAACTAGCTTCTTTTTGTTCATCTTCGATAAATCCATTCAAATCAACTAGTTGCTCCACAAATGCTGCGCCTTTGATTATTTGAATTAAAAGTGAACAATATAAATTTTGTTCAAGTGAAAAATCATTAGAAACTGTAATATATTTCACAGCATATTCTGTTTTTGGTCCTCTCCCATGTTCTACAGAAGAAGAATTAACTGCGACAGAACATATTTTTGGTTTGAAACTTTCAAGAATAACATCTACGAGGCCCTCTGATCGTAATATATCTAGTAAATCCTTTGGTTTCGTCACATATGTGCTATGAGGATGAGTTTTGGGAGCAAATGTTCTTGTACTGACATCCTTTTTGTTTCCCACGAGCTCATTATTGTCATTCGGATTTAGCATGTACGTTTCGTAAGAAACACAACACAAACAATTTATTGTTCTTATGATGACCTTAAATATAACTAATAATGATGCGACTAATGAAACATATTCTACACTTTCTTCTCCTGATAAAGAACACGAAAGAACATGTACTGTTTAAGTGTTGTCACAAAATAAATCATGGGTGACATCCATTGATTAGGCAGTCATACAAAAGCGGTAGATTAAACGTGGCTGTATTTTCCTAATCTACGCTCTGTTTTAATCAATTTCGAAATTTCAGTTCAGTTCATTCTTTGCACGACTGTATGTGGCTAACGAGCCAATCGAGCGTCCAGATTTCTTTCGGTGGTATGCCACAGAAGAGCGTCCACCACTTCAAACAATATTTTCACAAATATCTTCTGTATGAGAGTAATCTGGAATGCAACAGAAAAACTCCCCTCACCAATAGGTGAGGAGAAGCATTAGTGCGTTCCAAAGACAACATGAGGATCATACCAACTATTCCCTTACGGATAAAAATCAGAAAATAATGGAGGCCACACAGAGTCAAGTCCATTCTTGAAACCCCCTACCGAAGTAGAACAAACAACCTCTTTAGGAAGTCGATTCCAGTAATTTACTACCCTCTCACTAAAGAAGAACTTACGAACATTTGACCTGACATGTCGCTTGGCCAGTTTTAATGGGTGGCCTCGAGTACCCACACTTGGCGCTAGAGCGTAAAATTCACTGGGATGAATAGTACTGAAACCTGACATGATTTTGAAGGTTTCAATCAGGTCCCCACGTAGCCTCCTCCTTTTCAGTGAGAGAGCTCTAGACTCAGCAATCGTTCCTGATATCGACCTACCTCCGATTGCTTCAACAATCATACTATTAGCTAAACGGTTGAACATCTTCCATCTTGTCAATATGCTTCCAAATAAGGTTGACCATGCTTGACGCAATACTCGATATGTGGTCTGACACCGCCTTTGTATAATGGTATGAAAACCTCTGAATTCATTGTTCTATGAAATTGCTGTGAAATGATAATGAGTAGACCTCGTTCTACATAAGTGATGCAAAAATGGAATTATTGAAGCACTTGTTCGAACGATAACCCAATTATTTATCTGTTGAACAATCATAGGATTCTTAGAAATGATAATATACCTTAAGCTTCATAATCTCGCAGTTCAGCCGAAAATAAGGAAAAAAATAGTTGAGACATATATTGTGATATGAGAAGGAACTGGGCGCATCTCAAATGTTCTGACCTCACGCCACATTATTTTGACAAACTTTCAAGTTTTTACATTTTAATCTGTTTCAAATGCGGCATTTCAAGTTGTAGTGAACAATATTATTAATGGACTTTTAAGTGTTTTACTTTCTGGAGACAATGTTATCATGTAAGCATCCAATAAATACTTATATGATTATTATAAATAATCCTTGCTCTGTGTTTTAAATATCATATTGTGGAACCGAACAAAGAAAAATGCGGGATCTTCGTCTTTGTTTTCAACAGCATTGGATATAGTGTCTGTCTATTGAACTCTCTTCAAATTCAAGCGAAACAATCACGACACACACAAATGTCGATTCACAAATGTCGATTCACGAGCCAAACTCCCTCAACATTTCCACTGACCTGCGATGATACCTCATAAGGTCACAACCCTACAAATACAGATTCTTGACAATCATTTTATCACACTGAATAATTTGATTGAATACCCGAAAAGTTTTAGAATAATTGAGACCCAAAGCGACGAAAATTGTCCTCCGAATTTCTAATCATACATACAAAATGCAACTCGGAATTCTGGAACTGCATTCATCCCAATACATACGACTGATTTCCAATTGCCCAGCACTTAATCAAACCACCCATCCTTTCGGAGATACGTTACACCTCTCCCCTTATACAGATGCATGATCACACGTCCAAACTCAATCTACAGCATAACAGGTTTAACTATCGCAACTACATTTTTGTGTGCACTGCAAAATTGTGTAACGGCTTATCTGTTCACGTTGTACATCTTGAATCTGATAACGTGGACGCTTTTTAAACAAAAACGTTTATGCATTTGATAAGGAAACATAGCAGTATTGAATGACAAGTATTCACCATTCGACCCGACATTTCATCTATGAATAAATTTATCAATCTTTGAAAAGGTTAAATCGTATGCTAGAAGGTGTCCCATTCCTTAAAAAACAATGTTGCGTTTGCTCATTTAAATCCATGTGATCACAATAATCAGTTTGCAATCGTGTGTAAGGTTAATGTCAAAATGATTTTGGACGCGGAAGTCTATCACCGCTGAAACGCAACTTATACAACGCGCTAATGAACAGTTAGGCGAGATTTATTGAACGACTTATCACGCGACTCCGAGCGTCCTGTAGTGAACTACCTCGTTGAACCACCTCGTACAGACCACGAAACTAAAGAATTTATCAAGTTCAATTATAAAGTGCAACATACTCCTTGAATATTTAAAATTTATTTCCGCTTTACCATTCCAGTGAAGCCGACAATTTGAGGTTCCACCATATCATTTTCCTTAATACACAACTAGGAGCTTACTAATAG
>JACCGJ010006008.1:0-16997 GCA_013407085.1 Atriophallophorus winterbourni
CCATTATATCGCTTACTTAATGTTTGCTTGGTCGCAACTGAGTTGAGCTTCTCTGTGCAATATATGACGATTACAGGATTTTACCCACGGTGTAAATGCGACGATTTCAAATCAAGTCTCGTAACAGTGACTACAGACAGACTACAGACTACAGACGTCTGAATTATTCAAAGAGGATGAATTAAGTCTAACTCGTAGACACACACACACAGTCATCCTCCTCTACATTTGGCATGATCGTCTGCGCGATTTATTCGCGGTGGGTGTTCGATTCATCTAGAAAAACTTAGCGCTTGATTTTGCGACCATCGTCCCAATCTCCCAGGTTAAATCAGATCGGAATTTATACGTGAAGAATGCGGTTTATGAACTAGAATAATAAATTGTACAATAGATTTCGAAGCATGTCGGTTAATATTCGAAGATTAATTTTTGCATAAATTTCATCCTTTTCCAACCATATGCCACGTATCCTGGAATAGTATGTTTGATAACAAGTCCTGTCGATATTTATATTCTGTTGCATAAGATTTTAACTCCAACTGTTTATTAACTCAAAGTGAGTAATCACTACGACTGTATGCGACATTACATGTGTACGAATTATTTCTTCTTTATAAATGGCAATTGTGAAGCTGTGCTTTTTGTCACCATTTATTATTGAACCCTCAAGCGAATACTGAAAAAATGACCACGCTCAACTTCGTCGACGCAACTCATATATTCGTAAATTCACGGTGTTCCACAGTATAAACCCCTAACTATGACATTTAAGTCAATAAGCATAAGTACGTGATGTATAAATTAATTCAGTCATACTATTGATCGTGTTGGAAATCATAGTTGCGTATTAGTTGATATTTATAATCGCGAGGGTCTTTTCGAAGTCCAAACGCATTTGAAAAAAGTGTTTAACCCTCATTTCCAACCATACACAGATGTGCAGTGTACACAGACATTGGTCAAGAAACAATTGTGACACACTTGTACCCCTTTACCACTTCTTACTACTGGAATCGGTGATAAACATGGACCTAATAGGCCCAAGCGGCCTGATGAACAACAAAACAATGATCTCCCACGTACGACTGCAATATCGACACCATTTAAACAAGGTAAGTTCGGGCTTTTTCCGATACCATCCAAAGCAGTGCTATGTACATTACACCGGTCGAAAAAGTTAAACACATTCGGAACTTGAATGTCACTGTCGGACATGGCTCGTACGACGAACCACGATTTTCAATCAGAGAATTATAAAGTGATTCCCGGTCAAGCGCTCAAAGCATTCAAAAAGCCTGATGTATTGTGATACTCACATCCCTAACACTTCTTAAATCTTGAATCAAGAATCTTCACAACCGTTTTCTGGATGTTTGCGGTGATCAGGCTGGGACAGTAAACATTAAGTTTGATGAGCCTTGACACATTGGAAATGTAGAAAAAAAGGTTAGACTTGGAAGTTACTTTGAAATACGGTTCGTACAACGAAACACAACGTCTAAATACGAATACATAGAGTGATTCCTGATCAAGCGCTCATGATGTTGAGTGAGGCGACCTCACCCACGACACGTGCGACCTCGGTAATGTCCTTATCCGAACAGTGCGGATGCATGCTGTGACATGTTGTAACCTTACGCTTCAATGTCCTTATCCGCTTACTTTTCAAGATTCAAGAATTTATGGTTTAAAAAAGCTCGTAGCTGTGCAACACCACAGGATATTCGTATAAGGACAATAAATATATATACAAATTAAATTGAGGCATTAGAATGATCGAGAGTTTTGTAGTTGCAAAAATGTCATGTATTGTCGCGGTATGATGGAAAAATATTCGTTTGGATAAAGATCATGTTATATAAACGGGATGTAGGGTTCCTGAAAATCCTTTCACTAGATGATTGTACATCTGGCGGTTGGGAGTTCCATATGAAACAAACGCGCACCGAATAGAAGAACCAACGGCAGTTCCGGTGGGAATATAGAATATCAAATGCCAGTGGGTGAGTACGTGTGACATGGCTTGACCGGCGGCGAAATAGATGCCTCAGAGGGTGCATCTTTGAGTTCATTATTTTATAAGTTAGGATTAGATCAAATCGAACCCGTCTGCGAAGCACTGTATCCAAATTAAAATGCACAATTCGATTCTCATAAATATAGGTTGCGGAGACAGCTAACCAGCTTGATGTCTTTTTGTAGCCATGTTGCCCAAGCTTGCACCGAGTAATCCACCCCTTTCTGTTCTCTATATAAATACTGGCCCTGTCCAGCTCTAGGACCCGTAAACCTGTGTCCTGAGTCTCGGCCTGGTTATTTCATAACCATATTGTGTTGCTCTGTTTTCTGTCTCAGTAGGCTTGGTCTCTCGTATTATCTAGTTGATCAACTGTCTCTCAAATCCAGTACATAGCAAAAGCTGCTTGAATCGACCAATCTATTGTTATGCTCACAGCCCTGGCACTTACACACCGCAACCGATTTATGGTTGTTTGCTGTCATCAAGTGGAGAGAGTAATCTTAAGTGCAGTGAGCCTTGAAATGAGTAAATTGGTAAACAAAATTAGACTTGAGCGCTTGATCAATAATCGCTGTGATTGTATTTAAAAATCGTTTGTCGTCAAGAGACCCTATCCGTCGGTAGCATTCAAGTGGTTAGGCCTACAACCACATGGACTACTTTGTCGTTATATCAGAGTGTGTCGAGTGTAGATAACGGGCTTATAGAACGATTTGTCTTTCCCTCTGTGTAATTCTATACTACTATACTGGGAACGCTGTCTGAAGGTACTACATATTAAAGTGTCCTGTATTATGACATGTAGCGGAAAGTGTTTAGGACCGATCGATTAGTCATTGCCATGAAAGTGAAATGTGAAAGCATTCGGTAAGATCAGTTTTTGGATAACGTTTCGCCTCTCACACAGAAGCTTCGACTGACCAAAGGTGATAGTCAGAACAGGGAACGTCATTAAATATCACTCCATCCACCTCCTCTAATTGGTCTCACCACTAAACAGCATATTGAACGCCTAGGGATGTCAAAACACGTAAAAAAACATCGCATCGATTTGCCTACATACCCAGCGCGACATGATTTTGGTCAAGGTCAATGGAATTGACACTGGACCACATGTGCACGATTAAACGTGTGTGGAAAAACGTGACTAAGTTGAGTGGTGTTCAAATATTATTTCATATAAACAAATTTAATTAAATATAACATTTTGTCCGTTGCAGTGCCGATAGCCATATTGTGGAGATCTCTCCCCCATCTACCTTGTTGACTGTATTTCTACCAGCCTTCGTGATTTCCATTGCTTCTGCACGCAGGCGTTCCATACAATGCCTAATGCTACGTCGTACCGCATCTACGTTTTCTAGGTCCAAAATGTGACCAGTGTCCAACACATGCCCAGCTAAAGGTGCATCTTTAATTAGAAACGGATAAGCCTGCTGGCGTTTCTTTATGCGATTCTTGTGCTGTTTGTTCCCTGACTGTCTGTCCTATGTACACACCAGAGCAATCTTGGCACTTGATCCTATAAACACAATTTGTAGAGCCATCTAAAAGTAACTTATCCTTTAGGTGTACCAAGAACGAGCAAAGAGTTCTACCTTTCTTAAATGTCACCCCGTTCAAGATTCTATTTATCGCTCCAGAAGCACCTTTGACATACTATATACATACTGTGGCACGCCAGTTGTTTTCTGTCTATTGTGAGGGATATAAGCTATTAAGGTCTAGAGCAATCTATTTCAGTGGTGTTTGCGCTCATTACTTAGTTCTAGCTATTAATCTCCGGCGGTTATCGATTATTCCTGATTTGTATTCGTTATTATTTGTTCGATCTATTGTTCAATTACTCGAAGCTGGATATGTGCTCCGTTTGACACTTTTCCCTTTTAATTAGACTGATTCAGCCGTCTGGAATGGGTCGCGTATGCCGTTGCGTTCGCTGTCTTACGATTACGAACTGTTTTGGTGTTCAGTTTTCTGTGGGTATTAGTTTACCCACAGTCAAAATATGCAAATAGCAAAGTAGGGTTAGTAAATTTCAGCAATGTTGAATAGTTCGCTGTTAATATGGAAGTCATACCAAATTAATAAAACGAGTGTTTGTTAGAATAATGTCTCTGAGAAGGCCTCAAGAAATGATATTATTGTATTCCAAAAGATATAATCACGTGGCAGTAAATTAAATCAGCTATGTTTGATGGTTTAACAGGTTTCACGCGGCAAAGAAGCAACTGGTTGAGTGGGGTGTTGACCTTTGAAGTTTATCGTGAACAAAGTTATACTTGTATGCCACAGGAAAATACGGTTCTTTCAAAGAACCACGATGTTCAAATACTGAATCACAAAGTGATTTCCAGCCAAGCGCTAGAGGCGTTTATAAACGACCAAATATATTGTGGTGTGTGAGTGAGAGGAATGTGAGCACCACAATATATTAGTAGCTGTATTCCAAAACTAAAATTGTTTTGCGTTCGTATATGTGCCAGATAGATTGTCACTGATAATCACTGTCTCAAGTTTTTGGTTGATCCAACCTAATTTTCCACCACAAGGGACTTTACTGCAGGTTTTTCTCACGTTTGATCATAAATCGATACATACGCAAATCGATTGTTTACTGGTCGACGGGTTACTCGCTGAGCTGTGCAAAAGTACATCAGTCAGGTCAAGGGCGTGTGTGCATGAAAAGGCCATCGGGAGCAATGCATGTATCGATAGCGGCGCAACCTGGCATCGGTCAAGTTGTCTGTTCTCATGGTGCGAGTACGTGTTAGCCATGATGAGTTTAGCTTTGATTTGAGGTTAACATTTCACAGCAAAATGAGCATAAATTATTCGCGAGTATGGAACATGTGAACAGACATCATGGTTCAAGAGTAACCTTAACCGGAGGTTGCTGTCGGTCAGCATCTAAGACTGACGAAAAGAATTCAGCCGAATAAAACCGAAAGAAGAGAATACGACCCAATATGAAGGAGAAGCTCATTTACTGAGACGAAAGTTTTGGGTTCAACCTTTAGACCAATTCTGTGTGATTCACTCCTCAATAAACGCGATGAGTTGATGCACATTATTGGATGTTCCCCTAGTTTGCACAATGGGGTGCGGATGTTTCGTCATCAAACTAGATGTCATCAACCACAAACCACTCTGTAAGCTCGGCGAATACGCAATAATGAACTCCAATACATGAGCTACATGTATTTTCTTCCATTTTCGAAACAATGAGTAGATTTATTTTAAATATAGGCATCATTTGTATTAAAAAAGCCAATCTGAAAGTCGCAGTAGGAATACTGTAATATTTATGCAGAAAACTGCAAGATATCGCAACAAAACTGGTCCAAAATTGTGAAACCTTTTGTAAGGAACACGTCGTGAATCAAGTAGGCACAGTGCTTACTTTGAATCAGCGGTTCAATATGTCTAGAATCGTTTTGTGAACGACATCATATTGCGACAAATTTAGGGTCGCAACTCTTCGGAAAAAACGATGAAGCATGCATCGGTCCGCTCTTAGCCAGTCAGCTTTGTTGACTTGTACGCTGTGCTCAAAAGGCACATCTGAAGACAGCCGGGCTTGTGAGTGAATGTTTCAAGAAATATGTTTAAAGTGCCGCGAACTATACAAAAATAACAGTGGTCTTCCCACAGTAAAGCTTAATAACATTAACTTTGAACACGTAGGATTGGTATACTATATTCCAGATTCAGCATCGTATACACTGTTTGCTGATCAAAAATAATAGTTCGATGGAAACGCGCAGTTATTGTGAAGATTTAAAAATGTATGCTGCCCAAAACATTCAGCTTTGCAATTACCATAGGGTATTAAATAATTGTTCACGAAAAATTAATCATTAATCATGAACCTCAATAATTTCATCTAGTAGTCGAGTCAAATACACAGGTGCTATCACATCGTTTTGCAACAAACGTGTCCCAAATGAACGTCTCGACACTAAAAGCGGCAACATCATTTTCGGGGAACGCATTCCAAAGACAGCAGGCGTGCATACAAAGTAACAGTTTCGGCAAAAGTCAGTGCGGTATGGGGAGGTTGTAATATGAATCTGATGGGCAAGCCTTTTATCTGAGGACCGAGTGTTTTAAAGGATTCAAACAGCTTATTCTTTGTTTGAAAGTTTTGCCGCGCATAAAGCCGAGAACGGTGCGAGTCCAATATACCGAGAAAAGCAAGGACAATTGCCAAACAAAGAGTGAATGCGGTGTGGTTAGCGTGGATATTTGCTTTCGTCTATTAAATTCTCAGTTTACTCAAAAATCCGTATTTGCATACATTTCCATCATACACACCCCACAACCGGTTTCGTGTTGTGCGCATTCATTGATTAGGATCAGTACGATCAGTCTCTGCTTGAAGCAGTGGAGAAATGATAAACTAAGTTTGAACCTAAAAGCCACTGCTGACGATGTGAGCCTCACAATACACTGTGTGCAGATATTTTGAGCTGTGTAAAATATTTTGTGCGCCAAATTTCCATCAACTCACCCTTGCATGACTCAACCAGCTTCTACCCATAGTACAAGTTTAGAAAGTAATCGATTAGTATCGAATTCAACCATTAGAAATTTTGGTGATGTAACCTTGATGCCTGCCCTCTATACTCAGTACATGAGGATAAGCGGTTTCGTCCCCTTTTCGACTGAGCCCCAAGACGGATTGTGAACTCCAGGTTTATTCACGGTGTGTATCATACTAGCAATCCGCCAAGGACTGTCCCAATCCCGAGTTAAAAACTTTCTAGCTACAGAAGCGCCAACAAGAATACTAACAGACAACACGAAACAGAGAGAAGATGGACCCCCAGCTGGAAGGTGTATGATGTCGGACGATGAAATACAGAGTCATCTGTAAGCCGTCAGGCCGATGACTATCGTTCCCACCAGGACCACCAATACCACCAATAAAAGCACAAGAAGAATATACAGAAACAAAGCATGCAAAGGGAAACAGGGGAGAAACGACAAACGATGCTTGAACTTTGGAGCCACCATTGGATTGGGTTGATACGGTCAACCTACTCAATGATGCAATTATGGATTTGTTGTTGAAGGTTAACTCCATCTTCGTGTGTGAGCACAAGTGATTGAACAGGATGGTCGTTGTAGACTAATCTACCTGCTTCAAACTTTACGCTTTTTACTTTATTACATTTCTATTTGCATACCCTACATATCGGAGCTGTTTGCCTAGTGGTTAATCCTCGACCTTAAAAGTTCATCAGTTGCCTACACTAAAGTTGGGCTAGGTCATTGTGTTGCTCCCAAACAATCGAGACAAACGGTCGATCGGTCAAGTGAAATGAGGTCAAAATGATTTCCTTGTCAAAATTGTTTATTGGGTTGTCGGCCCACAGCTCGAGGACAAAGACAAACAAAGACAAACAAAGTAAATGTGTTTGATTGACACATTAATATGTATGTTTCAATCACGTAGATTTACATTAGCTCGATAACATGTACTTAGCTGTTATGGTATGTTCTATAAATTGTGCACAACTCGTGGAACCAATGAAAACGAAATCTTTACCATACAGCATGACTAACTGGGAGAGAAATGTATACGTTCAAATGAACAAACTACGCTCTTCTTTACTTTCAACTGTGAAACAAAACCGTCAAGGTGCCATTCTCTCCCTTCGTATATGCAGCATATTTATCTGCACTTTCAAAGACAACACAGCTGAAGTGATGTCGATGTGAATCCTACGGTTGTGGGAAAGCATCTACGCAGGTTAAACGTTAACAAATCCACGGGGGAAGACGGAATAAAGCCTGCTATTCTGAAATCATGTGAGCTGGAGCTTTGCGGCTCACTTTGTGATTTATGTAAACAATCACTAAATACGGGAATCGTACCAGTTGACTGGAAAACCGGAGTTATTACACCAATCTACAAAAGTGGGAGTCGTTCGGATCCGGCCAATAACCGCCCTGTGACACTACTTTCATCGGTTTCTAAAGTATTGGAACGCTTGATGTGTGCAAGTCCTATTCGGCACCCCGAGAGCCTTGAACTACTTTCTCAGACACAACATGGATTTAGAAAACAACACTCATCCTTGTCTAACTTGCTCACGAATTTAAACGATTGGACGCTAGCACTAGACGAAGGGAGTTCCGTACATGCCTGTTATTTATATCTATCTATAGCTTTCGATCGAGTTGATCACCCCTTACTACTTCAGAAGATACATGATATTGACGCTACTGGAAATTTACTAACATAGTTCGCAAGTTACCTGTCTGAAGGCAAGGCGAAAGTCAGAAGCTCCTTACTATGAAAGCCACGAGCGGTGTCTCACAAGGTTTAGTACTTGGTCCAATACTGTTCTTAATATTAATAAATTATCTACCGAAACTGATGCGATGTAAACTTGTAATTTTCGCCGACGAAGGTCAACTCTGTTGAGGATTGCGTAGTTTTACAAGCAGACTTAAATAAGCTGTACCAGAGGTCAATCCATAATAAGCTGACCTTCAACTTGCGCAAGTGCCAAATGTTGCAGGTTGGAAAACCCTTCCCTTTCTCAAACATAATTGGTAGTCGAACACTTGAGTGGAGTATATCGAAGAAACATCTCGGTATCTGGGTTTGCGGAAATTTGAAAAATTGTCTACGGTGTGAGGCCGTCTACAAGCGTGTATGCAGCGTACTTGGCTTATTCAGATGAATTTTCAGACGTTTCCCACCTCACTAATTGTCAAACATACTTAATACATACATACATACATCTAGTTGTAGACTATATACAGTACAAGCATAGACACTGTGGATAGAAAAAGACATTTCGCTTCTAGAAAGGATTCATCATAAGGCAACCAAAATGATTACTGGATTGCATAATCTACCCTTTCAGCAGCGATTGACTAGACTTGGATTGTGCACCCTCGAGCGCATCCGCATCCGAGCTGACCTAATCATGACATACCAAATAATCCATACGAATCAGAGGAGAGGACTTTACAAAATCCTTCCATTACAAAATACAAACCATACCCCAGTTTTATATTCAGTTTTTATTCACGGGAGGAGAATTTACGCAATTTACCATGAATCCCATGCTGTGCTGGTACCCCATTCCCACGTCTCCCGTCTAGAAAGTATGTATTGAAAGTATTCGTTTACCGTGTCCGTGCTTACTTGGAACTTACTTGGAACAGTCCTTCAACCGTTGCTCACTCCACTAGCTTGCTTGGATTTAAAACGAAATTAGACGATTTTATCCTACTTTACAAAATATTCCATACCCCAAACCATCCCTTACAGTTTTTATTCACGCGAAGGGATACGAGAATTTATGCGACCCATGAATATGTGCTGGTGGTACCCCATTCCCGTCTGAACTGTGGAAAGTATTTTTACTCTGTCCGTGCATGTTTTACTTGGAACAGTTTTCCTTCAACCGTTGCTCACTCCACTAGCTTGCTTGGATTTAAAACGAAATTAGACGATTTTTTATTGAATTATTCCTCTCCCGAACACTTATATGCTGCTTAATCTAATTCCTTATCTTGTTTATACACTTGCATTTCAATTTTTACCATCCTATAGTTGTTGGCAAGCTTGTTGCTTTTTAGACCATTAATAACCTTCAAAACACAATTGCATAGAAGCGGTGTATGAGGACAAAGAATGTGAAGGCAACAGAAACTTGCCTGGAAGCTGTTTTCATAATGCTTCCGCTATCGGAAAGCATTTCTGACCGCCGGCTGGACAATGGAATGACGACGATCGATAAGTTACAGTTTCGTCACATTGTGTTCACTACACTGCATTGTTGACCTCGAGCGAGCGCGGCATCTGTTGAGCGGTGGCGTGCACCTGTTATCGATTAGTTTACTGTGGTAAGACGCCGGAAATTGTTTTCGCATAACTAACGGTAAACCAGTGTGATTTAGGGTAAACAAGCACTGAGATTTGTGGCTCTTTAACTTGGGGGGTGCGTGTATCGGACCACCATGCAATAATCAACGAGGATAGATATAAATTTCGGGCACCAAGAGGAAGACTCGCTTCAATTGAGCAATTGTAAATCGATGTTAGCAAGCCAACGTTTTGATTAGTAAGATCAGTCTACCTTAAAACAGGGGAAGTGGTAAATAATCAATGTTTAGTAGTGGTTTCGAATTATTTATGTTTAAAACATCAACCGTTTCAAAGGCTCAGCGAGGAAGCAAATCTTGCTGTCCAAACCTGATGACACAAACAGCCTGAAACTATGAGTGGCGTAAGTTCAAGGGGTGCGGTGAGCTCAGAAAACCTGTAGGAATATCATTGCAGACATTTGCTTAATTGGCCTGTTATATCCAAAGGGATGTGCTGCTCACACACCCCGAAATTACACTCCACTGTATGAAAGCACTAGCCTGGTCCAGGCAAAGTGCCGCACAGTCACTCCACTACTGGCTGTTTGCCGTCATCAGGTGGAGACAGTAAGATTGGGTTCAGTGAGCCTCAAGGCTCACTGAACCCATACAGTGGATGAATGCTAAACAAGGTTATACTTGAATGCCACTGTTGCATGGGGTTCGTACAACGAACCACGATGTTCGGGGGATGTGAGTAACACATCACTTTGGTAATCCATAAGCGCCTTGAGTGCTTAACCACGAATCACTGTGATTCAGTGTTTGAATATCGTGGTTCGTTGTACGAATCATATGCAACAGCGGCATTCAAATAACCTTTTTTTACTTTATTCGTGTTCACGAATTTTCAGCAATAGATTCAAGTATGATGACTGCAAACAGCCAGAAACCGGTAGTGGAGTGTAATTTCGGGGGATGTGAGCAACACATCAATTTGGCCATCCATAAGCGCTTTGAGTGCTTGACCACGAATCACTGTGAATCTGTGTTTGAATATCGTGGTTCGTTGTACGAACCATATGCAACAGCGGCATTCAAGTAGAACTTTGTTTATCCAGTGTTTCAAGGCTCACTGAACCTAATCTTACTGTCTCCACCTGAAGATGGCAAACAGCCAGAAACCGGTAGTGGAGTGTAATTTCGGGGGATGTGAGCAACACATCAATTTGGTCATGCATAAGCGCTTTGAGTGCTTGACCACAAATCACTGTGATTTTGTGCTTAAACATTGTGGTTCGTTGTACGAACCCTATGCAACAATGGCAACAGTATAACCTTTTTGGCCTGTTGTCGCAAGCCTGCCGAAACTTCAAGTGCCAAACATTTGTTTTTCTTTTGATACAGTTTAACTATCTTCCTGATTGACGGGGCATAAATTTCCGCTACATGGGGCTCATGTTGTGAACAAGACTTGGATGAGTGCCACCTAAACTGTGTACTTTTACGAATCGCTGCTGGCTCTTTCATCACATTCCTCAATAAAGCATGAGCGAGTCTACTTAAGGTAATTGAGTCAACCGAACTCGACCTGGCCAACTTTACACCGAAAGGCTATTTACCGTTTATAGTTAACAGTCTTAGCAACGATAGCTAATGTGGAACCTAATGCGTATCCAAAAATCACAAGGTATAATGTCGGTTGCGTTTCCAACCTAGCGAAGCCTACAATATAAGGGAAAAACTGCTGAAGATACGCACTTCAAACTATTTTTAAAGACTGGGTTTGGCTGGTTGGGTGAAGGCATCCCTTACCAATTTACTTAGTTGTGGACAGATTTTACTTGAAAAACCGATAGCAAGACTAATATAACTGACCACGATTAATAAAAGAAATAGTAGTGTGAAAGCATTTATTAATGTCAGCTTTTAACGAGGATAATGATCAAAGCAGGATCAGCGTTGCTTGTAATTCAGGCTTCATCGACTTCTTCTTCGAACTCGCCTTCATCTTCAGCGGTTGCATCTTGGTATTGCTGGTATTCACTGACCAGATCATTCATATTTGATTCCGCTTCAGTGAATTCCATCTCATCCATCCCTTCACCTGTATACCAATGCAAGAAAGCCTTACGACGGAACATTGCAGTGAACTGTTCCGAAACTCGCTTGAACAACTCTTGGATAGCCGTACTGTTACCAATGAAGGTAGCCGACATCTTCAGTCCGCGTGGAGGAATATCACACACCGCAGTCTTAACGTTATTTGGGATCCATTCGACGAAATAGCTTGAATTCTTGTTCTGGACGTTCAACATCTGCTCGTCCACTTCTTTCATTGACATGCGACCGCGGAAAATAGCAGCCACTGTGAGATAACGACCGTGACGAGGATCGCAAGCTGCCATCATGTTCTTGGCGTCAAACATTTGTTGGGTCAGTTCAGGGACGGTTAAGGACCGGTATTGCTGACTTCCTCGACTGGTCAGGGGGGCGAAACCGGGCATGAAGAAATGCAACCTGGGGAACGGTACCATGTTTACGGCCAATTTGCGCAGATCGGCGTTCAGTTGGCCAGGGAATCTTAGACAAGTGGTCACACCTGACATTGTGGCACTGACCAAATGATTCAAATCACCGTAAGTCGGGTTTGTTAGTTTCAACGTTCGGAAGCAGATATCGTACAGGGCCTCATTATCTATACAATAAGTCTCGTCGGTATTCTCCACGAGCTGATGCACCGAGAGCGTGGCATTGTAAGGTTCAACAACAGTATCCGATACCTGTGAAATAAAATATACCGGTTAGTAGAGGAACATTAAAGAAACACGGAAAGTAAACAAACGATTACCTTTGGAGATGGAACGACGGAGAATGTGTTCATGATACGATCAGGATATTCTTCACGAATTTTCGAAATCATCAATGTGCCCATTCCCGAGCCAGTACCACCACCCAAAGAATGCGTTAATTGGAAGCCCTGCAGACAATCACATGATTCAGTTTCTTTTCGAACAACATCCAACACAGAATCCACTAGTTCAGCGCCTTCCGTGTAATGACCCTTTGCCCAATTATTACCGGCGCCGCTCTGACCAAACACAAAATTGTCCGGACGGAACAGCTGGCCAAATGGACCGGCTCGAACGCTATCCATTGTACCAGGTTCGAGATCGACAAGAATGCAGCGGGGAACGTACTTGCCGCCACTAGCCTCACTGTAGTACACATTAATTCTTTCCAGCTGAAGGTCAGAATCTCCATGATAAGTTCCGGTGGGATCGATTCCATGCTCGTCAGAAATAACCTCCCAGAACTGTTGAGGTAAAACAATGTTCATGAAGGCATTGGTCAGAGAAAATGATAAGAGGTTTCAAAACACCGAAAAAACTCACCTTTGCACCAATTTGGTTGCCGCATTGCCCAGCCTGAATATGCAGGATCTCACGCATAGCTCAACGGTTCAGTAAACGATTAAAACACCAACTGCCTGATTCCGCTTGTTTACGAGCTCTTCAATCGATAATCATTTTGCACTCGTCGCTGATTGGTTAAAATCGTGTCCACTCCACTGACCTTCTTTACAGGAGACGCACACCCGTGTTTTCGGCTAACCAATGACAAAGCAGAACAGGATGCTTTGTTCACTTTGTTGTTTGGGTTGACCCAATCTCAACGCCCAGCTTGAAAACGGACACACTGGAGCCTGCACACCTAGTCAACATGCTGTGCGTGGGCTAGACAGTGAAACAGCCAAATCACTCCGTGATTAAGCGACTTTTGAAACGGCCCCGAGTTTGCCGTGTAAAACGCTGTCCTTATCGATTACTCTAACGATTTTGTCATCATAATCGGACGAAGCGTGGTATAAATGTGAAAACTCCGCTATTGATTAGCGGAATAGCGCTGGTAATGGCTATTGAAAATAAAACAATATCGATCGTATGAAAGTGTTAATTTGCACTAATAAAATCAAATTTATGCGGAATCAAGTAGGCACTTAGAGGAAGAAAAAGAAAGTAGAAGAAATAGGCTTTATTCATATAAACGAATTTTCAGCAGTTGGAATAATTTTGCACAAAAAAATTAAATAAGTTGATGAACAGGTCCCGACATCAAGTTACAATTTATCGAATGTGCGATGTTTCTTGTCCGTCTTGATTGATAATTTCCACATATGATCCAGTTTAATAGCAAATGCCGTAACCAAAAGTTTTGGGACAAAAGTTTCACAAAAATTCCCGGCATCTCGTAATTCGTCAAAAATTGGCTTCAGTTGATACGAAAAAATGATGCATTTGGTCCACAGATAGCGTTAACATTTAACGAAAAAGCGGGAAAATGTGTGGATAAATTAATTTTATGCTCGGCCAATTTAAAGAGCTTCAAACTTACTAGTGCATTAAGTTTTAGAGCATGCACACGCTTTCTATTTCAGTAGTGTTTGTTCACGGCTTAGTTGCAACTATTGCTTTCTTGTAATTATCGATTATTCGTGATTTGTTCGATTAATCCGTTTGATGATTTTCTCTTTTAGCTAGCCGGCTTCAGTCCTGGGCCCGTTGGGATCGCTGTATTACGTTTACGGAATTGCTTTGGTGTTCTGTTTTCTGTGGTTACATTTTAACGTATTATTATCATAATCGCGTCCAGTGCCGGCCAATAGACAACATAGAATTCACCCTCGAGGATACAATTTGGTGGAGCTATATGCTTTTTAGACCATTAAAATTGAATTGAATTGAATTGGTGTTCTATAACGCTCATGTCTGGTGAAGTTTGCATGATTGGCGTGGTCTACCGGTCCCCTTCATCTATGGAATCGCGCAACGAAAGGTTGATCCAAGCGCGTCATCGCTTGACTTGCACTCATCAAGCAACTTGGGCAAACTTTCGGAATCAAGTCACAAATCTCATCCGGGATTCAAGGATTTATGGTTAAAAAGTTAATACTTTACAACACCACAGGATTACGGTATGAATAAAATATGAAAAATACAATAGTATAAAGCAATAGTGAATATCAAATGTAAGGCTCACGAATGTTATTCTTTTGCATATGTAAGTCCAATTTCGCTTTAAACGCCGCCAGGCAAGGAGAGTCTACCACATGTTGGGGTAGGGAATTCCAAAGAAATATAGCACGTACGGCGAAAAATGGCGCCGACAATCAATACGGGAACTTGGAACGTAAAGGGATAAAGTATGTCCGCGTGTGACTTTCCCATCACACACATCGAGCAAGTGTTTTAGTGGATGTCCTTCGGTAGACACAATTCTATAAGTCAGAATAATATCGCGTCGTATCCTCCTTTGGGTACAGTCGCATAGACCCAGGCCTCGCAATCTTTCGGTGTACGGAACATTGCGAAGACCCATCACTATCTTTGTTGCTCTACGATAGATTTTATCGAAGAGAACAATGTCTTTTCGCAACCAAGGAGCTCAGACCTCTACCGCATACTCCATCGCAGGGTGAAGGTAGACATTCATTATCCTTGGTAAGGTTACCAGAGAGAATCTTCCAAATATTCTTCGAAAGATACCCAACAATCTGTTTGCCCGTCGATATATGTTCTGGCAGTGCGCTGTGCTATCCAGGTTCCCGCTAATCCACACTCCAAGATTTTTTTCTAACGAGCACTATGCTAGGTTTCCAGTTCCCAATCGATATGTCCACGGAACATTCTTGCCAAGATGGAGCATCGTACATTTCTGTATGTTGAATGAAATGCCATTCATGACCACCCAATTCGACACGCTGTCCAAATCCATTTACAGTTTCTCAAAATCCACTGCAGAACTTATTGGCGTCCAAATTTTCATATCATCCGCGAACAGGAACATTTTGGACGATATGAGTGGGGGGTAAATCATTTATGTACAGCAGAAAGAGGAACGGGCCTAGCACAGATCCTTATGGGACTCCACTGGTGTTTTTGAACGTTTGGGATAGCGCTCCGTTAACTTTAACTTGGGCGTCGCGATCTGACAGATAGTCGCACAACCATGAGATTAGTGGATCACATATTGCTAAACGCATCAGTTTTTGAAGAAGCAAATGATGATTGACTGTGTCAAAAGCTTTGGAAATGTCTAGGTAACATACGTGGATGCAAGAACTTCTATCCGACTCCTTTTTCCAGTTGTCTAACGCTATGAGAAGATTAGTTAGAGAAGAGCGATGAGATCGAAATCCGTGCTGCGCTGGCGAAAACAAATTCTGCGATTCAAAGTGTGCAACCATTCTTTTCGAGACTATACGTTCCATGAGCTTAGCAATAACAGGTAAAAGTGTGACGGGACGATTATTTACAGCGTCAGATCGGCAACCGCCGATAAACAATATCGCCAGCTTCATCTGGCAGCGAAATCCCAGACTGCTTTATCGAACCGTTAACAACACTACGAAGCTGAAACCCAGTTTTTTGATCATGACAGATAACGGACTAACTGATTCTGTGCTGGAAACGCTACAAGATCTCGCCAGTTGTTACTACGAGTTTTCACCCCCAATGATGATTGCTACATCGAAGTCCATCACCAATTGTGGCCGAGTTTATACGCAATATATGCATCAATTCTGAAATAGTGCAGCACCAACAACAAGTCCCCAAGAGCTGACGGAATCGCACCTGAAATCCTAAAGTTATGCGGTAGTCAATTGTGTGAACCATACAAATGCTCGAATACCGATTTAGAGAGATACTAAATTCGGGCCCTTTATACAACCATGTTCACGGAGAAAAGGTTCTGACCGCCCTCCCGTCTTGGATTTGCTGTTAAAATAGGAAGAACTATCTGTCGATGCGATCGGATTCCAGATTCCACTTGGTCTTAGTGACTGAAATTTAGCAGGTGTGTTCGACTGTGTTTGCACTACACAGCAATCGCTTGCTGTGAATGGGGTGGTTCGCCGGGTAGATAAATTGGCCCTGAGTAAAACACTCGTGTAGATTCAGCATTGGCAAACAGACCACATAAGCCCTGACTCGTAATGTAACGAACTCGTAGATTTTGTGAGACTGAAGTTTGACGCGAACTCGCAGATCATTCCTAAGAGATCCGAGCTTCGCTTTGTTGTCCACAGGAGAACAAAAAGTTGAAAGCGTTGAAGCGAGCGGCGTGGATTCAGCATAAA
>JACCGJ010006009.1:0-15969 GCA_013407085.1 Atriophallophorus winterbourni
TCGGCAGTGGTGGGTGCTTCTCCGCAGCTTTCCACCGAAAAAAATTCTGGACGCTCGACTGGATTGTCAGGCACTTACTGTCCTGTGCCTACTGAACTGAACAAAACTGAACATGATATTTATGAATGTCTAAATTTACCAAGAATATAACAGGAACAATACTAAATCCATCGTTTCATGCAATTGATCATTTTGTTGTATTTTCATAGAAATGGGTGATTCATAATTTGACATGTCTGATCTCAACTTTTGTTTAAATATTACAATTACTGACCTTTTATTGCAGCAACTATGAACTATGACTCAGTATGACAATGAAAAGAAAATAAGACCAGATACGAATTTTAAACAACAATTTATAATTATTATCGCCTTTTCCTTCTTTTTTGCCATCGACTGTTTCCTCAAAAGCTGTAGTGAATTTTTCAAAAATGGAAGAACAGACTTGATGTCATTTATTCGAATAAGAAATTCATTTTTATCAGTGATACATGCATTCATTACTGGATTGGGAGCATTTGGCTGGTTTGTGTGATTCGAAAACTAATTTAAATAGTTTATTTGCATGCACTGATTTGCTCAATGATATAATATATTCTGAAAACTATAATGCATATCAGCTCTTGGCGTTTTCAACGGGTATTCATGTTATTTTACCATATTGTGTAGGTTATTTTATTCATGATATTTATCATAACATATGCAGTGGGGTGACGCGCCGTTCCGGTGAAATTATTCTTCATCATTTCACGGTGAGATTCATTTTAATTTTACTTACATTCAGGTTATCGTCTGTTTTGAGATAGTCATTTGCTGGCGTATTCTGGTTCCGTATGCATTATTTGGTCTGCTAATGGAAATCAATAGTATATTTCTTCACGGACGGCAAATTCTTCTTTACTTCAACACCAGTCCATTTTCATCAATCTATAGAGTTAATTATCATGCAAATGTAGGTGAGTAATAATTGTAATATGATTCGATTTCGCTGAAAAATGTATCTGGTTTCAAAATGTTTGTATTTTTATACTTTAAAATAAATATAACATGACAATTATTGATAATAAACAAGATACATTCTTGGTATTCTTAAAACCTTAATTCTATAATAAGTTAAATATTACCAAATTTGCTGTCATGTCTGGCGAGTCTGTAACAATTAATAATGCAAATTCTAAGTACGTGATATAATAAACTCAAATATCATACCTGATACAAACTCAGCTTAAATCTCATTGATTAAGCTTCAAATTTATTACGTACAAATGACGTCGATGAAGCATTTTTGCGATTTACAATGATATTTCGTGTGATCTAGTTTTATTCACTGCCTTTTGATTGCTTTATCTCAGTCATCCGGTAGTATTGAAGTGAAAAGGAGCCAAAAAGTAAAAAGTAAAAATCAATTTGAAGAATTTGAAGAAGATTTTGAGTTTCGCGGCTCCGATTGTATTCACCACACATAATAACTGTGATTGAGAACTCTGGGAATTAGTATTTACAATTAGCATTTTCCATGAGATTTAAAATGAGTGGTTTGCAGTTAACCTTCGATTGTTGAACTCAACTCACGAGCAGCCAGCGCTGGCGTTGAGAGGTTTACTGATCGAGTTGGCAGTGACGTATCAAGTTGTGATAAGCGTTCAAACCGGCAGCATACGAGTTTTTCATCTATTTAGTGTGATATGCAGGTGCAGAAGCTCATTGCATAAACGCAAAGTAGTACAGAATACGAGTTCAGCAAAGCAACGTCTGAGGTTCTCTTTCATCGAAAAACAGAATGAGTGGGAAAAGTTTTACCAAATCTTCAGAAGAACAGGTATCTGTGACAACTGCTTCAACTTGCCCGTGAAAACTTTCCACGAGAAAATTGGATGTTTTGTTATACGTTGTCGTGTGTAATTGAGTATCTACAAATAAATGATCCAATTCACAAAATAAGGTTTAAGTTTATTCGTAAACACAATATGTTGTACGAAATTTAAGGATACTGAAGACAGTTAACCAAGATTCGACAAAAATTCGTGCAAGCTCATCAACCAAATAATTCATACCTAATTGGGATTTGTGGGATTGAAGCCTATATCTATCAACACAATTCAGAAAAATCTGTAAGTACGCGTACTTAGTAGTAAACCGACTATGCGAAGGTAAATGTGCTTGAAACAGGCATAAAGAAACAAACTTTTCTGTTGGCCAACGGGTATGCCTGCGATGTTTGATCGTCTGACATGTCACGCAGTATTTTACCCAGTCTCGTGTGTCAGGTTGCATATTGTGCTAAACGAAACGTTCGGTGAATCAGCTTTAGCTTTGAGTATATTTTTAGATTATACAATCCTCAGAAGTGATGGAATATCTTCAGTTGTTGTAAATAAGTAAGGAGCAAACTCGTCTTGCCTATTGAAATTTACGCTGGATGTTTGCGAAGCAGTTGAACAGCTGTAACACTACAAATTTGAGTGATTTGCTCGTGTTAATATCATCAACTCTAGAATAAGTATTCTGATTTCATGATAATTCTGGCAATCCGAGTATGTAAGCGATATCATTTGACGCAATACGCGTAATAGTGTACCCGCGATTGCATTGTAGCTACATTTAACGTGGCAAATATCAGAAATGAACTACAAACATAAAAACGAGCTAACAAAATGCGTCAACTCTAGAGCGTCCAAGTTGCTGATAAATCTGATTTACAGAGCGTGATCTGCATTTAGTGCACGTGTGTTCCGATCAAGCTAACTCTTGGCTTAGGTTCTTATCTTCAACGGATGTAGAGGGTTGTAATACTGATTACAAAGAAGGCTTGTCGCAATATTACTGTATTTTATCAGGTCAGTTCCTCAAGTTTCCCTTTATCAGCGAATGCATTCAAAATTAAGGATGTATTAACAGGGAGACATTGAAACCACAACTGTTGAAAAACTTCATCGAACGGTATATCACCAATAAGTGAACATATACAGCGGAAAGATGAGGTGTTTTTCTCCTGGTTCGATGTCATAAAGAGTTGGCGGATGCGAGCTTCTTGTGATGTAGTTGTTCAATTGAAGTCTGCATTAATAATTTACATGAACATAGTATCTTTACGCGTATATCTTCAACATGAAACGCATTTTCTATCTGCCAGCACGAAACTCTTGTGTTATCAGAAAGGATGAAAAAAGGCATAAGTCGTGAGAATTGGTAATTCAAAGTTCACGTCAAAAGCACGGGTTGTAAAAGTGATGAAAATGAGAATTTTCAGCGCGAAAAGTAAGGCGTGAATTTATAATATTAGGGAATTGGAATATAAGATCAGTGTCTTCCAGAAATGCTGGCAGTTAATTTCAGATCATTGAGCCTAAACGATAAGCAGCCAGAGCATACAAGGGAGAAACAGAACAGCAGGTGAAACACTTTGCATTTAATTTCCTTGCCGATTTCAAAAACGGTACAAGTATGCTATAAAAATATAGGTCTGTACAAATTGCTACTGAATTAGAATATTACACCATATATATTTATTTTATGAAAGTAAATAGTTTAATGTGTCGTCGCGTTTAATAATTCACACGGAATAACAGGAGCAGAGATTTGCACATTGTTATTGTATAAGTAGTTTCAATATCACCAAATTCAAAATAGTTAAAATAAAACAACTGTAATGTCCAGTTTAGGTTTAGGACTACTGATCCATGCCAAGCTCATCTAAATATACACAAAGTTGATCAGCAGTGCATATCCTCCGCTACGGATGGGATTCGAACCCCGACCATCACCACTGTAGTCCTATGCATTACGACCTGGTCTACTGTTTGACCGATCGCAATTGAGCGGTTATGAATCTTTCTCAATTCTGGCACATTTGATTAACTTTGTTTGCCCGACCAGTCAAGAAGGAGCCAGTAATGTATAGTTTCCACATTGCAATTAAGATTTTGTCATATATTGGCGAATTGCTACCAGATTTAAATGCTCTCATGTTTGCCTAAAATTGACCGCATTAAAGAGCTTTAAACTAAATATGGTCTGTTAAGCATAGAATTACTCGGGGTTTATATGCCACCATTGAAGTGAATTGAAAACAAAGACAATTTATTATTCTCTTAATTATATATTTGTGCTAGGCTAGTGCTCACCACACCACACAGTTCGAACAACTGAGTAATAAGGCCAAGTATGTGTGTGAACCAGATAATTGATGTGAATTTAATACAAGCTTCAAACACCAGCGCAGCAAAATGACTCAATTAGATCGCGGATATGGTATTGATAGCCGTGACAAGTGGAGTGCATCGGTGATCGGTCCGCAGATCAATTATCTTCGCTGCTTTTTAGACTATTAAAATTGAAATAAATTGACCAAAGTGATGTGTTGCTCACAGTTCCAAACTTACACACCACTACCGGTTTCTGGATGCTTGCCGTCATTAAGTGGAGTCAGTAGGATTAGGTACAGTGAGCCTTGAAACAGTGGATAAATGGTAAACCAAGTTATACTTGAATGCCACTGTTACATAGAATTTGTACAAGGAAGAACGGTGTTCAAAAATTGAATAACATATTGATTACTGACCAAGCACTCAAGGCGCTCAGGGATGACCAAAGTGATGTGTTGCTCACATCCCCCGAAATTACACTCCACTACCGGTTTCTAACCGAATTGAATTGAATTAGAGCATTTGCAAGAGCATAGCATTTCTTACGTCACATGTTATAAGAATTCTGCGAACAGTTAATCGCCTAAAATCAAACGATTAGCTGAGAAATGGGTAGTGAATCTTAGATTTTAACGCCAATCATGATAAACCGATACATTTCTATGCTGGCAAAAACAAGATGCAGTTGACTGTTAGACAACTTGTTTCAAGATATTGATATTGCATGTATGATACAATCAGGCAAGCAAGTAGATTTGTCTAACGCAGCTGCGATTAAGTCAAAAGCAAAGAACCCGATTTCCGATAAAAAGAAAACAGGAAAATTGACGGGGCGATATTCTATTCAATCTAGCCGTTAACAGATTGGTCGATAAATAGCTGACCTGAAAACACGCTCGGGCACAACGAAGCGCACCGTGGCTCATCCAAAATTTTAAAGCAACTATATTGCTGACAGTTTCTGAGTTAGATGCTAAATGTTGACCGACTTAATATCTGCACAATATGAAAAAATCACCACGATTTTAAATTAAAAGTTACAAAGTAAACTGTTAATCACTACCGAAATCTATCACAGTCATGGATGGATTTTGCTTTTTTCTAATTATGTTGAGCAGCCCGAAGTTTTTCTGCGCCGCCTAACAACGTTCGACATTGTGTCAATCATAATTTAATAATAGATCAATAAGGGCTACTGAAACACTCGATCACAGCGAAACAAGCTTTCCCTGCAACACACACAGCTCATGTGCTCATGATATTTACAGTCATCAGAACATTGGTAATAGAGCGTTTGTGTGGTGCAAAAGCAAACAAACCTAGTTAATAATAAGATGACACTAAAAAAATCAATAACATTTAGTTGAAAATGCAAACATTTAACAGCACTATATTATTACCGTATGAATGAATATATAAAGAATATAAAATATATAACGTGTTGAGTATAACAAATGAATGGCTTACTCATGACGTTTTTGCATATGTTCATCCGATTTCGGTTTAAATATCGCCAGGCAAGGGAAGTCCACCATGTGTTGAGATAGGAAATTCCTGAAAAAAGCATGCACAGCAAAAATGGTAACGACAAACAATACGTGGAATTGGGATGTAGAGAAATAGGGTGTGTTCGAATGTCACTTTCTTACCCCACCCTTTAAACAAGTGTTTTAATGGATGTCCTTCTGCAGACACAATTTTATCGTTGAGAATAATATCACGCCGTATGCTCCTTTATGTAAATACACATAGACCCAGCTATTGCAATATTCGAGTGTGCGGAACATGGCGAAGACACAGCTGCCGGTACCATAATTACGGTGAAAATATTTACGCCCAATGTCATCGTCATGTTTCAAATTAACGCTAACGTGTTCACTCATTTCGTTACAGTTTCGTTCCTGGTATTTCGCGTGATTCTCTCTACTGCGTTATTCATATGGGCCGTTTGGAATCGAAGTCTTTTGCCTTTGTTTGTCAGCGTCACTTTGATCAGCAGCCTGACCGTATTCACTGTGATGAATTTCATTTTGTTTTGGCGCGTTCTAGCAGCCGAGCAACGAATCGTTGCGACATATTTGTTACAAATTTCTAAAGAAAAAACTTCAGGGAGCAATGGAAAAGCCAACATTGTTTATTTTAGCTGATTCTTACACAAACCACAGAGTTTTTCAATTGTGTTCCGTGTGTAAAATACCAATTATCTACAAAATATTTTGTTTATGTATTTGCTAATTTCCCGAAAATTCTGAATTGATGGAACCCTTGCAAAACCTAAAATATTCTATTTTCTAATTTTTGATAAAGTCCCGCCTTCATACATAGTTATGTGATTTGATCTTACGATTTTGTTTTATCAATCTATGTTTTATCATTTATGTATCTTCTTTCGCAATTTAGAGAATATAAAACGGTTTGCTAACCCTGGTTCTGACCATACACGCAAATTAAGTTAACTACTTTTCGAGTTTTAAGAAAGTGTCCGATTTTCGGGTAAACTGCGCAGCCCGATTTGCAATAATCACACAGAACTAAATTGTTTTCCGAGCGCCATTTCAAAGCATATATATAGGAGGGCTCGAGTAGTGTTAAATGAAAAACGTGATAATCACATTAGAATGGAAAACCGTGAAGACCGTACAGAAAATCAAAGTAAAACACACGCCTTGCATGCCTTCCCAGCACATGCACCCTACGACCGGTTTCATGCAGCTTGCACTCATCAGGTAAGTACAACACAGCCAGTATCGTATGCTTTCGAACATTGGAGGAATATAAAGCAAGATATGAACTTGTAATTCATGGATTGATGGGGCTGGCAAGACCAACCTGTTCAATCGCATATTCTCATACCCCGCCATATTAGTTGTAATGCTTCGGGCTAATATCAAAGATAGTACCGTCCTAAGTTTCATAAGCGGCCTGATAGGGAAAAATAAAATTTTAAATTCCACGGTTAGCTGTTGGAAAAGATCCCAAAAATACCTTAAAGTTAATAAACAACGTTTTGATAGTTTATATCGTTAGTAGCAACACGATTGGAATCAATATGAATCCGAATCGAATCAGCAACACGTTAATTAAATTGGTTTAGCGAAAATTATGCATTCATTATCCGGCATTCGTATATTCTACTCTACCTAGCTAACCCTCTTCTATGTTAATAATTTATAAGCACGAATTGCAATAGTATGCAGACATGAATAATGAATGTTCCGAAATCTGATCAGTTCTCGAACATTAATAGCCGGGATTGTGGATACGTTGGCATTGTGATTATTGTGTGTTCTTCGAGCGCAAGTGGTTAGATTTTAATGTAACTGCGGCTTCATATAGGTGAAAAATGACTGACCCTAATGGAAATATATGTTATGTATTATATGTTATGCAATCGGTCAAAGCAGTTTACATACAAATTTCTTTCAATTGTACCTAATCAGTCGCAAGCCAATCACGTGTTTAATGTTTTTCCAACGTTGGATCATCGTTAATTGTAAAAATGCAAGTTCATAAGTTTAGGACCGCGATTATGGCGAAAAGAGATCATGTATACTGGTTCGTAAAAATTAGTTCGTTTGTTTAAAACACCAAACAGGTGAATCCTGATAAATTTAAACGGAGACAAAGCAGTTTTTCCAATGAAACAACAAATTTCTCCGATACTCGCTCACAGAATTCAGGGTTATTGAAAAGATTATCGTTGATTTTTATAATAATTATATGGGTGTAGCGTTATCTAGCTAATCGAGTGTGATAAATAATTCAAACATTTTTGCTCATCTGCATTTTCTTTATTCATAATAAATCTTAACAATAGAATTGTGTATACAAGTTGCGCTTGTATGTCACTGTTGGATAGGGTTGGTACTACCAACCCGTTAAATCACATATGCCCAAACACATGTTAATAGGATTTAAACCCATGATCATGAACAAAAAAGCTCATTTGCACGCATTTCCATCACACACATTACACGACCGATTTCAGGCTAAACGCGGTCATCAGGAAGGGACATTACGATCATGATCCACGTACGCTTGAAATAGTGGAAGAATGGTAAACAAGAATTGCGTATGCTTTATATGATGGCAAAAGCCCGATAGCAGACATCGACTGTGTTTAGAGCTGATTAAACCGGGAATGAAGTATATACCAGGTCACGCTTGCAAATGATGCCTGAAAATCTAGTCAAGCACTCTTTGGTGAATACAAGTATAACCGAAATTTTATTCAGCGTTTGAGTTGCCGTTACATTCAAAGTTTTCATCACACATTCAATTAGCCAAAAGAACCGACCACATCAATTCATTGCTTCTCGATCGCGAAAGCACGTGAAACAACTTCCACCCCATAACCTTGGCAACCAGTCGAACGTTGATTATTAGCGAGCAAACAAATAGAAACAATTACGGGTCACGTGTTCGCAAGCGACATCCTACGAAGGTACCATTTCGATTTGAAAATTGTGGTGTATGCAGTCACAATTTTAACATTTGAGTTAATCTCACAACTTTATAGAATTATTTCAAGTGATTTGTAATTGATTTAACAAAAGCCTTTGGTTTACAGGTTATTTCGTGCTAATTTAGTAAATATAAACTTTACTGCCTGATTCAAGCCACCAAAATTGCTTTTAAGAGTAAAAATCACTTTAAATTTCAATTTTTCTTTACTACTTGTTACCAGTTGCCGTATTTGGCGTCCACAGGACTGATGTTAAATTCTGGCTGTAGACGGATGATGTAAAACAATTGGTGTTATCACCCGATGAAAGGAGGCAATCGATATACCAAATACCTTACCGAGATATATCTTCAGACAGAATTAGAGATTTTGTTTCGCTTGAATTCACCACCGAAAGGTTTAATCTACAATACGTCTGTCACAATCTTAATAGCAACAATGTCATCGATGAATAAACAGCGGTCACTTGCTTATCACTAATTTCCGGTACTCACAGCCCCTATAAGATTATTTTGAGTTTATCTGAAACCTTTGGTGAAAGCGTGTAGGTAAAGAGAATGTGAGTGAATGATTCCTTACTTTCGCTATGTGCCAACTGCATTCAACGACGGAAATAACGCAGTAAAGAATAATTGAAACACCTGAATTTAGTACATCTGGATCAACGCTGAATTTCACCTGAAAGAGGTTTCTTGAGAAGATAGGGCCTACGTTTTTATTAATATTAAGCTGTGTTCGATGTGATTTTCAGAAATTGACAGTAAACTGGACTGCCGAAAGTGCTTTCCCCAATACATTTGGTTCCATTTTTCTACTCGATTATAAAGAGGACTTAAATTTAATCCCATTAACAGGATTGCGCAAACTACAGTGAGGAGCCAACCACAAAGCTGAAGGAGAACGAAGCTGTTTTGTATTAAATTTCTGTGCTTTCAATAAATCCTGATTGTGACCTATATATTCGTTCAACACACATACAGGATCATTTAGACTCGTCTATTGTTATTTTGTTAGAGTAGCAAGGATAACATGTTTCATAAAAACACATTAAAGCAGAAGTGCATTCTTATTGTTGTTTTACAATGAAACATGTTGTTGACTTCATTACAAATCATCCCAATTTTCAACTAAAATGCAAAATTGTTGCTCGCGTTTTATTGCAGGTTTTCTTTAATTTAATTGATTAATGCGCCGGCATATAGTCACAGCAATACAGCCTTGTCCCGCTAACGAATTTGTGTGTTCGATACGGAAGTAATCACACGTGGAATTCACATTTGGTGTAAATCTTGACAGAATTCACGTTTGAACTAGTCTAACTTTTCTAACTCAATGTTCTGTTCAACAGTGACTCATACTCGCTAGAAGATGCACGCTTCTCTTGTGGTACATAACCCTCGCATCTGGATGACCACATTTTCAATAACATGATTTGCAAAGTGACTACTTAATGAAATGTAGCAAGCGTTGATTCGACCGTAAACTTCAGCGGAAAAACAGATTACAGTCTCAGCTAATGGAATGTTACGAGAAAACTAAAGGCAAATTGTTGCTAAGCTAGTAGAGGTAAGCAGATCGAAAAAAATTAAAAATGGATATAATATGTTTGTGACCGATTGTGTATTCATAATAGAAAGAAATTTGTGTGCAATCTGTTAGAGAAGTTTTTGATAACGTTTCACTTCTGACACAGAAGCTTCACCAGGCCAATGATGACGAATTTACAGTCAAACTACCACCTCTGTTTTTTCCTTACAGCGCAACAGCCTATATTTGTAAACAAGTTGCGCTTGTATGCCACTGTTCAGAACTCAGAAAGTTTTAATGTAAAAAAAGCAGTAAGCTTAACAATTATCATAGGATGACGAAGTATGTGGAGTAAAAATAGAAAACCTCTCAAAAATCATTAGGGACAGTCACATACCGCATGGTTCGTCCTATACTCATCGAGTTTAGAAGCAAAAACTGCAACATATTCCGAGTGTGTGATTTCTTCAAGCAATATGTTTCAAGTAAAACAAATTCTTACCGAGAAAAAATTACGACGAATATCCAATCGAGAATTCGGAATGATTAAAGCCTTTGAATTTTTTCGTGTTCGAGTAAGGCTATTGGACTTTAGTAAGTGTTTAAGAGGATGGTTTTCAGTATGCAAGATTTTGAATGCCAACATGATGTCACTCCGTATCCGTCGTTAAGTAAAAATCGTTTTATCATTCGCTCTTTGAAAGGCAAATTTCTGTATCGGGAGACTATCTTTGTCGCACGATGATAAATCCTGTCAAGTAGTTCGATGTCCTTCCTCATCCATGGTGTCCAGGCTTGGATGGAATATTCAATAACAGGACTTACATACGTATTAATTAAACGGGGTAAGGTTTCGGGCGTGAAAATCCTGATTAACTTTTCTAAGAGACTCGAGATAGGGCAGGCTTTATTGTACAATGTCCGGCAATGATGTTCAGGTTTGAGGTTAAGCGACACCCAGATATCGAGATCTTTGTCTGCGGTGGTCCATACGAGATCTTGCGTGCCAACCTGATACGTCTGGTACAGCGATTTTCCAAACCGCAGCATTTTAGAAAATTTCTGCACCAGACGTATCAGCTTGACAAGCATGATCTCCTATGGACCACCGCAGATAAAGATATCGGTGTCTGGGTGTCGTTTAACCATAAACCTGTACAGTGTACAATAAAACCTACCGTATCTTGAGTCTTCTAAAAAGGATATTTTGGATTTTCATCTTACCCCGGTTAATTAATACGTATGCACATCCTGTTACGGAATAAGGTTGGTGTACCAACTATTCAATCACAATGGCATACAAGCGCAACTTGTTTACCATTCTTCCACTGTTTCAAGCGCATGCGGATCCTCATCTCACTGTCCCTACCTGACGAGGGCAAACATCACGAAACCGGTCGTGGGTGTGTGTGATGGAAATGCACGCAAATGAATATTTTGGTTCATAGTTATGGGTTTAACCTCATTAAACATGTGTTTGGACACATGTGATTGAACAGGTTGGTCGTACCAGCCTAATCCAACAGTGGCATACAAGCGCAACTTGTTTACCCTTCTTCCACTGTTTCAAGCACATGCGGATCCTGATCCCACTGTCCCCACCTGTTGAGTGCAAGCAGCACGAAATCGGTCGTGGGATATGTGTATGTGATAGAATGCATGCAAAGGAGCCTTTTAGGCAAATCGATCACTGATCCGGGTCATGCTAACGTGACGACATACCCCCAAGACTTACTATAGACTGTATTGTGGCAAGGTAAAACAGAGGTGGTGTGTTGGCTGCTACTTAATCACGTTCTCTGTCATGACTATCACCATTGGTCTGATGAAGCTTCTGTTTCAGAAGTGAAACATTACCAAAACTGTTCTAGACGATTTTACAGAAGTTTATTTCTATTTTCCAATTTTATGTAGATTTACTGCAATTTTTTCGAGGAATATTGTCAGTGCCCATTTTGCATCTACGTTAATACATTTCAACGATGCTATACATATCCTTCATGCGAGAATATACACAACGCTCTCAAAATTCTAACCACATGATCGGCGAAATTTGATACATATCAACTATAGCGCTATTGTATTATTTTTTGGATTGACAACGTAGCCTCAAATTCTCGATGCAGTGTAGTACATCAAAATCAGATTTGTGCGTTTTCTGTAGTGATTGAATTTTGTCTTACAATTTTATTAGCCCAGTCCATAACGATCACAGATTTTCACATTCCATTCTTTAATGATTTGTCAAATCTCAGTCCACTGGAATACTATATCTTTCGATGGCTTGGCACACGATGTTCATGTGAAACTTTTCGAGTATTTGTTTCGACTGGAGACCTCAGGACATTGAAAGAAATCGAAGATGGAGTTGATATGTATGTTAAGGGCCAAAAAAGCTTTTTACATTTTTTCCCACAATTTGGAAAGAGTTATTGATTAATACCGGGTGTCATGATGTCTCAGTTTCGAAATAAAAGAACATGAATTCAGTAAAACGCAATTTATTATGATACTAAACAGGTTACAATGACTCACAAATTCATTTACCATTTATGGTGATTTTGTTCGCAGCGCTTATAATTAAAGCATGACTTATGTATGACTCAAATGCTTAAAAATATCGTTGAAGGTTTCACGATATAATTCGGATAGATGCTTCACTTCAACTATAGGTTTTAAGCGCTCTGGGTTTATATTTGGATATACAAGACTTCCATATGTCAACTGTCAAGTCGTTCAACAAATTGACCGAATTAAGCCCAGTAAAGGAACCACACTTTGTCTTTATCCGTGCATGAGGTTATTGGAACCAAGTAGCGGATTTCGGCAAATAGGCAACAACAATGGATTGCAGATTCGGTTACTATGACATGTGTAATTCCCAAATCACCGAAACCATGGCAACGATAGTATAGTTGCCACATTCAACGAAACTTGTACAATAGTGGCAAAATACCGAATCGATATCAATCCGATGGAGGTCATTTTATTAGTATTTTCAGTGATATTATACCAGAAATCCATGGGTCATACGTTTGGGTCATATTCATTTTGATCACTCGCCTGGATACAATTTCGCGGATAGCTAAACGTACACCAACATTATCATTTCCAATGACTTATTGTACCACTGACCTCCTAAATACACACTAGTATCTAAATGGTAAACGATATGAATACATAATGCACATATGCATGCTTTGAAACACATGGGTTTACACGTAGCCCATCATACACCCAACGACTGGTTTGCACTCATCAGCGATAAACCCTATGATGAGGGCTAGCGGGCGTTGAACTAGTATGTCAGTCCAAACATCCCCGGAAAAGGATGCTGAGAGCATGAAATACAGTTAATTTTTTAATTCAACAAAAATAACAGCCACATGAGCGTATGTGTACAAGCGATTGAACAGTTTCATTACACCAGAATTATTCGAATGAAGTTGCAACGTTTATGGTTTTACAAACCATTTCTACATTTTTCCAAGGCATGCGGATCTTGAAGGTACTGTCCCACCCTGATGAGTGCAAGCTACAGAAATGATCGTATGATGTGTTGAAACAGCGCTACTTCACTCTCAAGCAGACGTGTTATTATGAATTCAAAGATGGTCAGACAACTCATTCATCCCAAATACTTTATTTAATAGCTTGGTTCTCCTGTTAACGAGGAAGGAGAATTCGTTCGTAGTGTACACATATATCAACATTCATATTTTTGTGGCAATTAATTGATCTACTCTCACTCATTTCCATTTACTTTTGACAAGTATTCCGGAATAAGATAGTTTTCAATAAATAGAGATTAATAAATTACGATTTCCTCTATTCCTTAATGTACAGAGTGGTATAATATATGTTTGTCCGCACATCAGTTCATAAACCGTTCATAAAACGCCGTGTTATTCGGCTAACAGAATATTAAACCTTTAGCTGCATAGTATTATTCCCACAACAGCCTCTTCGGTCAAACTTTCAATGTACTGGTTACAATCTATTCATAAGCGAAGGGTTCGTCTACTAACAACGAAAATTGAGTAGAACCAATTTAACTCACGAATGGCATTTTTTCGATAATTTGCATTAACATGTAAGTGTTTACCAAGTTATGGATCGCAATCAGGAAAAGCTTTCAAGCATTCATGGCTCCCAGTTTCTAGGGATTGACTTTGTTTGCTTGGGTTAGCTTTTATTGCATTCTAACGTAACTTTGGACGGTCCGTTCTGCTAGTTTTTCGAAATATCGAAGCCAACAATGTATCACCACAGAGTATATTAGGAAGTGTGTATGGATTAGGAAAGTTTGTAATTAATCGGCGAGAGCAGTTTATTGGCAACGTTTCGCTTCTGACTCAGAAGCATCGTCGGACCAAGGGTGTCAGTACGAACAGAGATCAAGCTTAAATTTCATTCACCTGACCAATCCTGAGCTTGTTAAGAACTGCATAGCCCATGGTGGATTCTGCGTTCGTTAAGATGGACAGGCGCGTTCAATATCAACTGACGCACCAACACCACTACGTGCCGTATAATCCCTCAATTTTTTGGTCTTGGCAGGTGTGAATGACATCTGCTGACCGATTAGCTCGATTCAGTACTCGGTGAGCACACTATGGGTTACGCACGTTAACGTTTATCCGGATAACGTAGATGCGATAAGGCGGGGAATAAAATCATACATACATTGAACGACTTCACGCTGCGGCGCTTGAGAGAACAAAGGCGGGTAAGAATGCAGTCAATAAAGTGGATGGGGCTGATATCTCCACAATCTGGCGTCCGGTTCTGCAGCGGATAAACAGTAACGTGCGTGACCCCTAGTGTGCGTACTGATTACGCAATCGAGCTAACCTGTAAGCAGATGTCATTCACACTTGCCACGATCAAAACAATTAAGGGATTATACGGCATGTAGGGGTGGTGGTGCGTCAGTTAATAATGATCGCTCCTGTCTATGTTAACGAGCGCAGAACCCATCATGGGCTGTGCAGGTCTTAACCAGCTTATGATTGGTCAGGTGAATGAAATTTAAGCTTGATCTCTGTTCCTACTGACACCATTGGTCTGACGAAGCTTCTGTGTCAGAAGCGAAACGTTAACAATAAACTACTCTCACCGATTCATTACAAACTTTTTTTATGATTATGATTCCCCGATTGGTCCCGAATATTGTCTAATACATTGTGTATGGATTATTTCACAATAGAGATAATATTCTAGGTTCGTTTAATGGTGAAGAAGAAAATTTATATTTTTATAATAAGTTCAGCTTGAGAGTACTGTTTGAAAAAATACATAGTAGACAAGAATTGTCGTTGGATACTCAGGAAATTAACGCTAGTTTAATTGTGCCACAACTAGTTCATTTGGATGAAGATATTTTGATGAAAAATACAGGGCCATTAATGTAGAGACGCTCCAGATGAAAATTTGATATGATTTAATCGAATCTTTGACTCACACCTCTATTCAGAGAAATTCTTAATTCATCTAAATAAGTAAAACAAATCGGGTTCGAAAAGACCGTTCCATGTTTTGTTATTGGCCTCCTTCGTTCGATGTCGACCGTGGACGTACATCATATTCGAATGTTCTACAGCTTTTCGAATGACTAAACAGTCCGATTCGGGAAGAAAAATCTCTCCCGCAGCGCTTGCACTTTCCGTATATTTGCAATCGGAATATTAAAGATGGAAGCACTCGTGTCCCAGTATGGAACAAAGAACTATGTATCACACTAATTGCAACTTAGTGAGATTGATTTGAAACATGTCCACATTCAACAGATTGGTCGTACCAGTCTTATCTAACACTGACGCACAAGTTCAT
>JACCGJ010006010.1:0-12756 GCA_013407085.1 Atriophallophorus winterbourni
GCACACAATATAATAAGCATTTTAACGGGGAACGTGATTTAACCTAGTTTGGCCTGACGCTAACACATGTGTCCTTACAATATGGATCTAAGTAATCTGAAAGGACAATTAAGTGCCGTCTTACAGAGAACATCAAGTGAAACAACCGTTTAGTTGCAAAACGAACAAAGATTTCGAAGGCATACGGATTATGTTAGACCGAGAACATCTGATGACAAATTTGTTCCTGAATCAATGGAGACAAATTTTACAACATGATATATCAAGTGACCCATAGCCTCTAGTGAACTTCAATGAATTTACCCCATATCCTCGGATAAGCCTACGCGTGGACCCAAACCAATTTGACGATACATACTCGCATATTAACATTAACTACAGTGTGGACAGATGTTAGATTGTGCTACGAACGCTTGAGTATTTTTAAGGCTGACGACAGCTGATTGGATAGTCTGAAATAAACGATCGATAGTCTGACCGCGCTTTATGCGCATGGATAAATGCGAGTTTTAGAATACAATTCACTCTGGTTTTGTCTTCGCGTGTAATAACTGACTCCACGAGCTACGGTCCGGAAATTACTGTTACTATTGGAATTAACACGTATCATTTCCCTGATCAAATCTCTGAAGCAATGCCAGCAGTCGTACTAATGTATCCACAATACAAATGTGTATCCAACTACCTCTTCATATGAATGTTACACATGCGATGTGGTCCGATCAATACGAGAACGCACAGAGCCATACGAGCAGAGTGTTGATGGCAGGGAAGCATGTGGATACCTTTGACAGACATAACACCACCCAGAAAGCTCAAACCATCAACCACAAAACTGTGCGTTCACACAATATATGAGATGCCGGCGACACAACAAAGTTTACAAACTTCTCCACAAACTTTCACGACCTTTATACGAGGTGCATGTAGCGCTCCAATCCAGATACTCGAAACCTGACTTGAATACTGTGAAAGACGGGATTGCATTTGTAAAAGACGTGCAAGTTTGCGATCCAGTGCTGGCTCAGTCCACTTGGAAACGTACACAGAGCAAGTATAACACGCGAGGTATCAATAAGTTTATAGCTCGTGGGTTATAATGTGGATCACATTGAACATCATCCGATTGTGCCAACGTTTAATTGATTGCTTCACGGGAAGCGCTGAAACGTTTTGCAGAATTACGGTTTTACTAGACGTGATATTGACGATGTTTGTGTGAGTGAACTATCTGACTAACTGAAAATCGTTGATTGCTACATAAGAGAAACTCATATATTTTGAACTTATTGATTCTGTTTTCTCAACCGATTTCATGACATAAATGTTATAGCGACCTACATTGTTTGGCAGCACCTTTAAATTTGGATCGTCAGAATCCAAGTTGGAACCGTCTTTGAACCAGGTGACCGCTGCCAGCGAATCGCTCGTAGAATTTTTCGCTTCGCAATGCATTATTGATTGATGTTGTGTTACTTGGAATGTATTCAACGGACGCACGGACGTAGATGGCTTGTCTGAATGTTTAAACGACAAACGATTTCATGAAAAACGACAATACAAAATGAGGAACAATCATTTGTTGGCTGAATTTTTTATATGCAATATAACATTTGTTTATGTGTGCTATCGTTCAACTTTGCATTCTGAGTGCTCGTATTCCCTGCCGTTAAACAGCATAATCGGCTTCTGGAAATTTACCGTCAATAAATAATTACAACTAGCTTAGATTCAGCAATTTATGAACAGTCTTATAATCCGCATGTTAGATTCTTGATAGGTATATTATACACATATAATGCAGAACGAGAATCATCGGGGATACAAGAAAAACGATTGACTGTAAACACTGTTTGAAATGGTTGTTTATTAAATTGTACGATATTTGTTTGCTTCGTTTTTGGTCAACATTGAACATTGATAAATGTATACAGAATATAGAGGCTACTTTGCAGGTAAAGATCTTTCCAGAAAGGTTCACAGCAATAACCCGTGACCGGTCAATAAGCGGTGTTTGTGTGGTGTTGGCCTGCTCAACGTTCAACGTTCAACGGACAAAAGACCAACTGTTCCTCTTCGAAATGATGATGGCCATTCACACTATGCATTCAAAGCGAGCGGTCAAGTGCCAATACTACTTAACTCCTATTGCCAAGTCCCGATCTTTCTACTCTCTCGGTGATTACCAACTTTTACCACGAGAGCTGCCCAAATAAATGTCAAACTCGCGAGCAATTTCGAATAATAAGTTTAGCTGGAACCGAATCTTAATTACAAACACGGGTTTAAATAAGGCAGGACATGTATTCTGATGATTGATTTGAGGGATATCCATTTTCTTGGTACTGCTTGAGATTACGATATTATTGAAGATTATTGAGATTATGATCAGAAGCACCCGAGAGTAGCACTGGATTGGAATCGTGTCATCCACATTGGGACATGAAACAAACAAAATTTGACAATCGACTCATGATGCTTGAGTATACACATTTCGTTCTCCAGATGATAATAATTTGGTGGTGTTTTTGATCAACCTCCACAATCGTGGTAGTACTTTCCGCTATGTCCATTCTAGTCATTCCACCCCATATGAGAAGCAAATGGCGTTCAGTAAATCTGAAGCGAATCCTTATTGTATTCGTCTGATTGTTTATTGTTAGGTTCCTCTCATAATATTGAACAACATTTGAATGTGTTCGGTTCAACTATCGACAATTCGGGGCCAACACTATAAAACGGATTTCCCTAACGCGCCGTTTCCCAAGCGAGAATGGTATAGCCAAAATGTTGACAAGTTTGAACCTTCGAAAACTCTGCCGTTCTGAGTTTTGTGCTTTGAAGTTACGTTTCTCAGCTACGCTACTCATAGTACCGTTTACCCCAAGCTATACTCTAAACTACTCGGAAAATGGCATGAATAGTTTGCGCGCTCTCTCATTTGTAGTTCTAACGTATCTCAAATTATCATCGATTCAAACATTTTCCATGCAAGCACGTGATGTAACCTCCTTTATTCGAAAACAGTTCGCTCAAATCCCATCAGAATTTGGATCTCTTTTATGAGCTCACTTCCGCAACAACAGATTGCCTATGAGTATGCAATCAGTATTATCAACATGGGGTACAGTGTGTAGAGTCCCCGTTCTTAATTGTCAAAGCAAATCTGGTAATAAACATGGCAAACATTTTACGTTAACCAGTTTACGTTGTACCATTCCCTGGACAACTTTAAACTAACTAACGAGAAAATAACAATGCTCAAAATGGAAATTACCTCTTATTTCCAATGTGAACACAGTCGTAATAGCCTCTTCTGGTTTCTCAGGATCGCTATGTTCACATTTGTACAACCCTTCATGTTCTGGCAACAAACGAGTGAATGAAAGCTCTGCGCCTCCTTGCTTGATTATCTTTCCTTCAGTTGGTATCTTTCAAAAACAAATGGTTTGGTGTAAATGAAGATTAATGCGATTGAATTGTGTCCAATTGTTGTAAGCAAACGATTGGAAGAAGATAAAGAAAAAATCGATTGATTGGAAACGTTTCAAAATGTTTCAAATTGTTCCTCAGAGGCTCCGATATTTATTTCTGGAGTATTTAAAATAATAAAATAGTATATTATTGATAATAATAATATGTACAGCGCTGAATACATTGGATAGACGATGCGAACAGAACCAAAATAAGTTGCAGTTCAAAATATCTTCTATCTGGATGTTTAAACCAGAAAGTGAAAATTTGAGTAAAGCACATCTCTGGTACAATGATCTTTGTGAAATAAATATGACAGCTCTGGACATTAGCTAATGACAACAATAAGTGGTCGGTCAGACTAATTTGAAGTCACAATGTGAAGCTTCATCATAAAGTTGCCAAAGTTTGGGTAGTAGTAAACGGAGCTCCCATAGTTCATACCAATGTGAACGCGAATCAGCACGAATCAGCATGTATATTCCTGGTTATGAACTGATCGTGTGGTGGCATGGTTAGACTGCTCGATTTTCTCCATTCGATCTGATAATTAATTTAATGAGACAAAAACGTTTTTTTTATTTTTGAGCCAGGCTCTTAGGCCAAAAGTGCCTACATTTAACACCCGTTTCTTTAGCCCGAACAGGTTATTTTTCAAACTTTTGTTGTTACCTTTTATATAACTGAGTATGTTGGGGGGGGATTGGTTGAGCATATTTCCATTGCGGGCAAATGGAACCTCAACGGTTGACTTTAAAGTCGAAAGTTCGATCGTCTGCAAATCCAAGTCTTGTGATTTCCATCAATTTTTCGCAAAACGGATTGTCGGATTTGATTATAACATCAACCAGTGAGAATTATCCCACAAGGGTTTCATAATTTGCGCAATGAAAATTCAAATTTTATGGGCATGAATTAAAACCGCTAGCATTCCAATAAATCACCAGATTGATGGATATTAGAAACGAGTAAATCGTTGAATGTTTATCAATTATACAAATTTTTTGGGAAACAAAGCCTATTAACAAAAATATTTAACATTCTACTGAGAACCCATCTCATTGATAAACTAATTCTGTGTAAACAACCAACTATAACAGATTTTGGAATGTTTTGTGTCCTTCGACAACAAGATTGACAAAGATTGTTCACATAATTCTAGTAAATGAGAGCAGTCATGTTGATTGAGAAAATCAAATTCGCTGAACGAGTGACGCGAAGCGTCTATGATATGGATTTCGTGAACCTTAATGTTTAAAATCACACAAAATCTATCGCATCCTATTTCATATGAATTATTGTGTGTTCTTAAGGTATCGTCCTGTTAAAACCGCAGACAATCACAGGGAATTTGAAGAATGCATCTGTCTGTAGACTTGATGAATGTATCAAAATAATAGGTTACCGTTTTGGCCTCATTCTCAAAGTACACAGATGAAATCATTTATCCTAGTTTACCAATCCATTTGCGCACCAAGAATCTAATTTGGAATTAAAAACGGTCGTTAAACCATCTCACCAAAAAGAGAGAATATATCACTTCCATCTATTTGTCATTGCAAAACAGTTTCAGAAATATATAAGAAGTATAAAAATATGAATGAATAAATAATAGTGTATAGTGAAAATACTGTGAATTATTAGACCAGTGCTCGTTTGCCAAATACATCAATGGTCGACCTTGATCAAAACATGCCAGCAACAGTAGTCTGCAACATCAACGTGTTTTGTTTCAAATACCGCAGTTTAGCGTCATACAAACTGGCTTTATTGTTTTCACCTCACCTGCGATAATGGAATAAATAGTTGCTGTCCCAGTCTGGTATAACTCCAACGTGGTGTGTGCTCTGAGTGGCCAGCGACGATGCAGATTAACGAGAACGTTTTCCCGACCACTTTTCGGTTCGTCATCGGAGAGGTGTACAAAATGCGTGGTTCCATAGGATCAGAGTCGGTATTTTGGGTTAAAAACTCAACCACATGCTCGGCACCGTGTTGCGTGGACGAAGTGCGTGGGTTTCTCACTTCGCAGGAAAAGTTGAATGTGCCGACAGAAGTGGATTCCGTGTTCAGAATGTACAAAGATCCTGTCAAATTCGAAGCATTCGTTACTTTGAGTAAACGTTTTTGAAAATATTAACCCATTTGCGTTCCTCGCGGGTTGAAAAGACAACACGTAAGGACCATGAAATCATTTTGAGAAAAAGTATCGATTATTGTTTCAGATAACAACCCGCCATGTCAAAATTTGACCATAAAGAATTCGCCACAAAGAATTTCACATCAGAGTGAAAATATAATATGTACGATAGAATGACGAATATTTTATTTTTTGTTTAGCGTAGTATGCGATGAATTTGTTTCTCAAGGACAACATTTTCCAGAAATTCAGCTAACTGCACAAAGACCAAGAGTTCACGAGAAAGAAGTGTTGCAAAGAAGCTTCAACCACCTACTGAGCCATACATGGACAGGTCTTGGAACCGCATCTTTTTTGCTGTGCATAAATGGTTTCCCCTCGTGACATTTAAGATGTTTTTATTCATTGAATATATGTATTTTTCACCGCGGATCAGTTCTGCTGCAGATTGTAAGAAAATGCTTAGTATTTTGGTCAGTGTAAGCTCATACAGTTGAAAATGATGTGCAATTCATTACACGGAAAAGCAAGATGCTCCAACTTGGCAAGAATCATCTTTTGAGAAATGAAGTCCCAGAATGGTCGGTTGTTGAACACAATTTTTTTAAATATAGAATAATCGAAAACTAGAGAGCAAATCACACTGCAGAAATGTTTATAGACAGACCAGTAGATTGCTATGTATCATTCAAAGTATATTTGGAAGATTGTCATCGTGTATATTATTGAATATAATGAACGTCTACCTTCGTCTGACTATGAAGCCTATGTAGCCTGGCTGCGATAATCTATCGCTCGCTTCGATAAAAATTAATACATTAGGACATAATGTACAGGAAATAGGAATACATCCGTTTAATCGAGACCTAATAGCGGTCCCTGTGCCATGGTCCATTGAGTTGTCTGCAGATACCTACATCGAAGTCTGGAGACAACAGGGTGTAAAACGCGGGAGTGGCATGGCTCATCGGGAGCTTTTAAAGCCTGTGCAAGCAGCGTAATAGACGTAGCAGCGTAATTTAGCCTCAACTGACCGGACCCCATCTACACTGGTGCTGTGATAAATCAAAGAACCTGACGTGAACAAAAATGGAGCTTTTCCTGACAGAACAAAGAACTTGCCGTGGTAGATTCAAATAATGGAGCGTGAACAGAACATATGTGAGAACACATTAACGAGCAGCTTAGCATGTCTGACGGGACTTTTGACGGGATTGTGAGAGTAGAGTTGTTAAGTTCATCCGCAACGAGCGCTAATCACGAGCTTTTGGAGGATAGGCACAACGACAAACTTGTGCGAAATACAATAACAGGAAGTGGCGAAACGGCTGACGGCAACAACCGCAAAAATCCAATAATTCGGGGTTTGGAAGAATCATATGAGAACGGTTTAAGCGATAACATCCGAAGGCTTTAAGCATCCCGCATTCTCGATTGGGTATTCGTCGAAATGTTTTCTCGTTTAGAATTTGTTTCACTTGGAAGTGTTTTTCGGAATAAATCACACGCTCGGAATCTGTTGCGGTTTGAGCTTCTAAACTGGATGGGTATATGACGAACCATGCGGTAGGTGACTGCCCCTATTGATGTTTGAGAGATTTTATAATGTTACACCATATACCAGTCATCCTATGGTTATTGTTAAGCCTAATGCATTTTCTACTATAAACTTTCTGAGTTCTGAGTTCTGGCGTGAATGGAATCAGTTATTTAAAAGTTTAAATAACGGTCCAAAAAGTAAATACTTTACAGTAACCACAGATTAAAAATATAGGGAATTCATAAAAACAACACAAATGTTTTATACACATGGAAAGTCAGCACGTGCATTCAGGTGCAAGGTTGGGTTTGGTCAACATATACTTGTCAAGTTCAGCCTTGAACATGTTCAGGCTTGTTGCGCAAATGATATGTGAGGGCAGAGAGTTCCATAGAAAACAGACTCTGACAGCAAAGAAAAACCTTCGACAATTTGATCTGGAGTGTGGAATAATTAACTTGTATCCATGCGATCTGCTACCACGTGCTTCTTGCCGATGAAACAGGTGTTCGAGTGGGTGATCCACTGTATGCAGAATATGAAAAGCAGGATCAAGTCACCCCTGAGACGACGGTACGAAAGTCAAAGAGGTTAAGTGTTGCGATCCGCTCCTCGTATGGCCTGTTGTATAGCCCGGTCACCAGTTTTGTAGCGCGGTGGTATACCCGTTGCAGCAAGGTCATGTCCTTTTGTAACCATGGGGACCATGCTTGAACAGCATACTCCATTGTTGGTCTGATATAGGTGTTAATTATACGTGGGAGTATCTGTTTTGAGAAACGACCGAAGATCCTTCTGAGCAATGCTAAGATTTGGCAGGACTTTTTGTATACACCAGAACAGTGCCGTGAAGACTTCAGGTTACTGCTAATCCACACGCCCAGGTCTTTCTCTTCAGTAACCCATGAAAGTTGCTGAGATCCCAAAGAGTATGAGAATTCGAATGATTTACCGACGTTCAACATTTTACATTTTTGGATGTTGAATGGTAAGCAGTTCCGCAAGGACCAATTATGAAGTGCTTCGAGATCTTTTTGGAGAATTTCGCAATCTTCTATGGTGCGTATGCTAGTCCAGACTTTGATGTCATCAGCAAATAAAATGATTTTCTGCGTACGATTTCAGGTATATCATTCGCGTACACGAGGAAGAGTATTGGCCCCAAGACTGAGCCTTGAGGTACGCCACTTGTAACTTCTACTGGGCTTGATAGTGCCCCATCAACTCTAACCCTTATAACTCTACCAGTCCAGTAGTCCTTTATCCAGGCCAATAATCTGCCGCATACCCCGAGCTGCTCCAATTTTTGTAGCAGTATGCTGTGGTTAACACGATCAAAATCTTTAGACATGTCCAAGTAACACGCATGGTTTAGACGTGACCTCAATAAAAGTACAGACTACGGTATACTATCAGCGGAGAGGCTAAACTTGTTGCAAACCATTGAGGTCAACATGGGAATGTTCCGAAGCGAATACACTAGCCGAGGTAAAGTTGTTATTCTGAATGAAACCTGATCTAAACAGACCGTAAACTTGATACGTAAAATACAGTCCAGGGTATACTACCGGCGAGGTCAGAACAAACGGTGGACGGTGAGGCTAAACGTGTTACCAACCGTTGAGGTCAACATGGAATTATTCCGTAGTGGACAAACTGGTCGAGAAAAGTTGAATTTGTTTTTCGGAATGAAACTAGCTCTAAGCAGATCGTAAAGGTGATACATAAAACGAATATTTTGCAACATTAAACATATACGGATAACAGTCGTATCAAGCTGATTTTGATTCTCGTGTCATTGGAAAAATCGAACTAGGTCCAATCGTTAATTTTAATTCTAAATTTTATAAATGTCAAATGAGAAATCGAGCACGCGTTTGCTTGCTACTGAGCATTCGCTTGAACATAAATTCAAGGAGGTTATAGAATTTGCTTCACTACACAATAACGTTAACCAGCCAACTCGCTGGCGGGGTCTTCACCAACCTTCAACCCTTGACCTTGTCTTAACGCCTGAGGCAACCGCAGTAGAGGGTATACAATACCTGGCACCACTGGGGAAGCGTGATCATGTTGTGCTTTTGTTTGATTATGTATGTAGTGCGGAACGATTGTGTGAACAGACGAAAGTCTTAAGGAAAATACAATTTCAATCCTTAAATATCAGTCTCCGGGATGCACATACTCATGAGTTTGATTCAATGGATCCTGGCTCATATTGCAATTCGTTTCTAAATTATCTCAATTCGAAGATTTACGAAAACTCGATTTTTGTACAACACAAATGCAGCTAAAACAACCAGTTTGTTATTCGGAGTAGAACGAAGAAATGGTTAGCTGTTAAGCGAGAGTCTTGGGTAACTCATAAGAAGTTTGGTACGGAAGAAACTTTGAAGCGATTCTGTAAGATACGGAATAACTTCACGACTGTTGTAGGAGAAGTTCGCATGCAATTCCAATGGAACTTGTTTGAGAGAATGGAAAAGAATCCTAAGCTTTTCTACAAGATAGTAAATGAACGATAAAGATCAAACCAGGTGTATTCTCTGTACTAACACCTCATGGATTGACCCACAATGCCCAAGATACCGCAGATGCTTTAGCAACGTTTTACTCATTTGTCTTCAATCCCAAGCGTTGTATACCATATCAAGTTTCATCAAGTTCGCCATATTTCGAATTATTAAGTGAAATGACTATCAACGAATACATGGTTGGGCGGGAACTTTGTCGACTAAACAAAAGCAGTCCCCTGGCGCATACAAAAGTACCCCCGCCGTACTTCGCATGTGTCGCGTTGCTTTGATTGCTCCTCTCACTCGCATATTCAATCTCAGCTTAAATGAAGGAAAAATACCACCGCAATGGAAAGCAGGGATGAAAACTCCTATTTATGAAGGCGGTGGCCGTTCAGACACAGCAAACTATTGACCGGTAGCGTTATTTCCGGTGATCTCTAAATTAATGGAACGCATTGTGACTGCGCGCATAAGAGAACATTTTGAAACCAAAATATTGTGACCGCAGCACAACACGGTTTTCGAAGAGGTCGTTGCTGTTTATCTAACCTTCTTACAACGTTAGAGGATTGGACCAAGGCACTAGACGAAGGTTAGGCTTTCGATACATTCAACCATGACATCTTAATCAAAAAGCTCGAATCTTAAGGAATAACGGGAATATTGCTAAATTGGATAAGGGACTATCTTACTGATAGACACGTCCAAGTTCGCGTTGGCAGCACCTTGTCTAGAAAAATAGACGTCACGAGTGGAATTCCGCAAGGCTCGGTGCTTGGACCTCTTTTATTCTTGGTATATATAAACGATATAGTACAGAGTATTTGATGCAACCTGATACTATTTGCCGATGATATTGAAATTTGGAATCGTGTCAGGTCTCTTAATGATTGTAAGGCATTACAACGGGATCTAAGCATCTTATTTCGTTGGTACCAGTTAAATGAGTTGCCATTTAACCCTGCGCAATGTAAAATGCTGCAGCATGGAAAATCTCTGCACCACACGTATCAGCTTGGCACGCAAGATCTCGTCTGGACCACAGCAGAAAAAGATCTGGGTATCTGGGTTTCTTTTAACCTTAAGCCTGGACATCATTGCCGGATGGTGTACAATACAGCTTGCCGTATCTTGAGTCTTCTCAAAAGAATATTCAGGATTTCTACGCCCGAAACCCTACTTCGGGTAATTAACACGTATATACGTCCTGTTATGGAATATTCCATCCAAGCCTGGGCACCATGGCTGAGGAAGGACATCGAACTACTCGACAGGATTTATCATCGTGCTACAAAGTTGGTCCCCCTTACAGAATTTAGCCTTTTACAGAACGAATGTTAAAACTGAACCTACACGATTTTACCCAACGGCGGATAAGTAGTGTCCTTATGTTGACCTTCAAAATCCTGCATTCTGTAAACCACCCACTTAAACACTTGCCTAATGACCTTAGTCGAACACGAACACATTCAAAGGCTTTAAGCATTCCGCATTCTCGATTGGATATACGTCGTAATTTTTTCTCGGTAAGAATTAGTTTCACTTGGAACTATTTGCCTGAAGAAATCACACGATCAGAATCTGTTGAGGTTTTCGCTTCCAAACTCGATGAGTTTATGACGGACCATGCGGTATGCGAGTGTCCCTATTGATTTTTGAGATATTTTATATTTTTATATATTTTTATATGTTCCATATACCTTGTCATTCTATGGTTATTGTTAAGCTAAATGCTTTTTCTACCATACAAATATTCTGAGTTCTGAGTTTTGATATTACTTTGAAGCATATTTTGATAGTTCTCTTCCATTCATTGTGGAGGTGATTGCTTTGTCAAATAAAATACCTCAATCCTGTAATCCTGAAGAAAAACAGTTTCGATTAAATGTATGCTTACTAGCAAAATTTCAATTCTAAACTCGTCAAAAGCAAAGTTAATTTTGTATAAATTAATTGCTTCTAAATAGTATTTTGAGTTTTTATAGATTGAGATAATAGTCACAAAAATCTCATTTGCCATTACAAATTTAACATAGTCTCTGTTACTACACACCTTTTTAATCCGGCGTAAGAAAGATGGAACTCAATGATTCCAGTCGTATGATCACTGTACACATGAGGTTTGTTGGAAAAAAGGAAAACGTTATTTCCTTTCGAGCAATTTTGTGTATTCCTTATCTAACATGAAGATGAAGATAATTTTAATTTAAATAAACATGTTGCACTTGTATACCACTGTTGGAAACGTTGGTACAACCTCCCGGCCCAATCCCATAATCCCAAGCGCATGCAGCAAGGGTTTAAACCTATGATAATGAATAAGAATGCAGAGTTGCATGCATTTAAATCACCTACTCCCCGCGACAGGTTACGTGCTGTTTGCACTGACCAGGTAAGTACAGCACAATCAGAAACCGCCTGCGCAATCGTACATAAGACTCACGAAATTGAAGAAAAATTTACTGTATGCTTTATGCTCCAGTCTCAAAAACGCTAAATATAATTTCGTTTTTGTGTTAATAATTGTATGGAGATCAAAGTTATAATAACATCGCACGCGAAATTTAATTCAACTTATGCACAAAGAATTTGCATACACCACCGCAAATTCCATGTGGATTCAGATTATTTGGCACAGATGGAAATACGACCCGAAAACAATGGCGTTTGTACGTGATCTAAAAGTGAACTTTCTGAAAATGCACCACCTATGCGATCAATAATACGGTACTCAGATAGATGAAATATACTGGTTAAACTCAGTTTAGTAAACTGTTAGCCTTCACTAATTTCTATATGCGATGTTGTTGTATACTGTTAGGCTAACACTGATAACTACGCTATTATTTTTCACCCGAACAACTATTATAGGAACGTATACTTCCGTTGAATATCTGTTTTGGTAGCAAATGTGTTAAAAGATTACGAGTTTGAGGTTGAGGAAAACGGAGTTATTCCAATCGAAATAAACTGCATATGACAAACCGAAAATAATAATCATTTTCGTAGCATTCATTTGAACCATGACTGTTAAGTAGATATTTTCAGAATCGGTGTAAAATGCTTAATAATGCAGAAAGAGT
>JACCGJ010006012.1:0-10048 GCA_013407085.1 Atriophallophorus winterbourni
TCATATCGTATTTACCTTAGGAACCTAAGATCATTTGATGTGCCTGGAAATGTCTAGGACGCTTCTTCTCTTCTTATTAATAATTTCTCCGTCAACCTCATGATAATATCAGTCGTTGGCACGACTATTACTTTGCTGACGCACGTTGTTTAAATATCAAACCACAAAATGAATCATGATTAAGCTCTTGAACGTCTTGTATTGTTTTGCTGTCATCAGGTGAAGCGTTCGACAATCTTACTTCATTCTGTGGTAACAGCAATCCTTTATTGAGAATGTTGCCGTAGAACTGTCACTTTTTGCATCCAGACAAGTTTCTTCGTTGTGCCCGGTTGTACTGTGAAACTGTTTGACTGAGTGGCTACAAAACTGTCGTATATCATCATCATAATCATCATAGACAGCATTACACCTGTAGCACGTACCGAATGCTTAACTGCCATACAACCATCACATCGGTTGTCAAATACTTGGAGACGCTGGATGTGTTCTTTACGTAAAGTCCAGGTTTCGCACCCATACGGTAACACAGCCCGAACTGTCGCTTAAAAGACTCTACCCTTGCGTGACAGAGACAGTCTTATCTGGCGCCAGAGGTGACCTAGGTTGCAGAATGTGAACTGCGAAAGCTGGAGCTCCTTCGTTGCATAATTCCATGATGATAACAATTACAAAATGGAACAAAAACAGAGAAAACCTGTCGTATAGGTTGTCATAGCCGGGGGTGGCAGTGGGGATAAGCTCTCACTGTTTATAAAATGCTCCCATATGGCATGCGTCTCAAATAGCTTCTGACAACCAAGTCCAGCTTCTGACCTGCACGAGTGGCTCTCTTATTCCGGCGGAACTGCTTCTGCCAACAGGAGAAGGGGCGAGTGACTGGCGCTTGAAAACCAGTTTGCTTCGGGCAGATGTAGCTCGTTAGCCTGGAAGGGCATTTCATCCAAGGGAAGGAAAACCCTGATTTTCAACTTTCGCTGCCTTGTGGGATACCCGATCGCGGGAAGGGCTTCGGGAGAAAACCCTGAGGAAAAACCTGGAACAGAGTCTGGTAGACCACCTCTTTCTGGCAACTCCCTGCTGCCTTGCAGGTCGCACTTGGTTGTGCAAAGGCTAGAGAAGCTGAGTCGAACAAACGCCGAGTGGTGTTGGGGACGCCGCTTTGTACCCAAATTCCCAAGAATCTTCTTTGAAGCCGACTCATCCTCCAGGAGGAGATAGTCGAACTAAAGTAAAGTAAAGTATAGGTTGATTGGCCGTGCTCAGCGGTCGTCTCATCGCGGAAATCTTCCGAGGAATGTCTGGTTCATGTTGTATGTTGTCCGGTGAAGTGGCGAAGATAGCTTGTCTTGATGCTGCAACCAAGCTGTCATGTTCCTTTCGTTCTATTGGTTCACATTTGAATCTAGGCGTGGATACCTCATCCAAGTGTCTGTGTCGAATCATCTACAGTTTAAGTATCATTTTAGGATTTTTAACATTCCATGGTTGTGTGGCAGTATTACCCTCGCTACTGGTGTAATGCTGCCGATAAGGATATTCGGCAGCGCCACATTAACTCGTCGTTCTCATATTAGCAACCCAAATAATGTCGATTCTTGTCGTGCCGTTAGCTGCATTGTCCATCAACGCTGTCTGTTTCCCGTAGAATGTGCGTCTCTTCAACCTCAAAGCGTTTTGCTAAGTTATCGACAGTGTTCCGTCATTCATCAGTGGACGGACTGAGGTTTGTTGAAATCCACTAACTTGGGATACCTGCGTCCTCTGAGAATTCATCTCTGTGGTTTTAGTTCGTGTTTTGTTCATCTATGGTATCAACTCCGACTGTATTCGCAACCTCTCGTGTTTCTATTGTTTACAGGCATCCTCGACTCATCACCATTGTTGTTGCCGCAAAGGAATCTGCTGAACGCTGGCTTGGTCGCGTTGTCGGCTTCCGGACTGTTGGGACTGCTGGCCCTGGGCCCGGAGTCCTATGGAACCGGGCTGGCTCTGATGCTTTGTGGAGCAGCCATTGCTGGGGGTATTTCCGGGCTCACGTTGACGGCTGCCATCGGTGGTAAGTTTATTTGAATTTTTGGTTTGCACGAAGCTGACGTCAGCCTTAACTGAATCCTGTAACCGGACTATGTTTTCGACAGCAGATATTCCCATAAGTCTGTGTTTTTTCCGCTAAAAAGCTGCTCACCACTTTTGTTTTCGCAGGTGCCGACATGCCCGTCGTCATAACCGTGCTGAACAGCTATTCCGGATGGGCGTTGTGTGCTGAGGGTTTCATGTTGGACAACACTCTGATGACCGTGGTCGGTGCACTGATTGGCTCCAGTGGGGCAATCCTCTCGTACATCATGTGCAAAGCGATGAATCGTTCGTTGCCCAACGTGATCATGGGTGGCTACGGCACATCATCCTACGCGGGTGGTCAAGCTAAATCGATTACTGGTAGGAATTCGTCCTGTTTAACTACTGACAAATATATAAGTAGTTGATGTTTCTGAAATAACTCGTATGTTCAATTATAGGCATTCATCGTGAAACAGATGTCACTACCGTGGCGGATTTGATACGCGACAGCAAGGAGATCATCGTCACACCTGGATACGGTCTTTGTGTGGCGAAGGCACAATATCCACTTGCGGAACTGGCCAAGGTATTGACCAAGGATGGAAAGCGTGTTCGCTTCGCAATTCATCCTGTGGCAGGTAAATTATTGTTCGTATGCATGACCGATATAAATGTTTTCTCTGAAAATACTTCCTTTGTGTATTTGCTTCTGTTATTTTTGCTGATCATTTTGAATTTATTTTCTTGGAATGTCTTTTGAGCACCAGCAGATTTAATGCGTCAAACATCACTTCTAACCGAAGGAGTGGTGTCAACAGAGTGGAAGGCAGGGGTAATTTCACCTATCTACAAAGGTGGTAGACGTTCAGATGCTGCAAACTACGGTCCTGACACCCTACTTCCTGTGATATCCAAAATTCTCGGGCGTATAGTGACGGAATAAATAGTTCATCACTTGGAATAACAAAATATGCTATCTGTAGCGCAGCAAAATCAGAAACCCCCTACTCCCCTTCGAAGAAGCCTTCGAAGTGATGGGATGCTAACATACAAAATATTGAATACCCCCACATCATGTTTTAAAACATTTATTCGAATACCGTGAGTCACGACATACATGCAGCCACTCAGCGACACTACAAATTCCCAACTTCTCTATCAGCTGTCTGCGATATTTTTTATTGTGTACGTGTCTGTTTCCTTTGGAATGCTCTCCCCGAAACTCTTGTCATCGTTCATTCAAAATTTGGACACTTATTTCTTGCATAACGATTTAGCGACACCAACGTATTGAATCTATTCAACTGGACTATACTTGACATAACATGTTTATTTTATACCTTTTTCCTGAACGAATATTTACAATGATATGGTAATTTTGAAGCTATGAGCTTTTTGTGACCATAAATTCTTGAATCTTGAATATTCTCTCTGTGAAACAACAATTTAAAGACATTGTTTGAGTTCTTCCCATTCCAAAGAAGCATCAAGTTTATTTCAGAACATAGCTGTACGTCTAAGAACTTACTTCGAGACAAGATCATTGATCGACACTTAAGTGAATGCCACAGCTTGATTAGAGTCATTCTTGGGGTGGGCAACCTGACAGTATCTTAGCCCACTTGCAGTCTATGACTGCGTGGCACTATGTCTTTATTCGGCTTGTGATTTCATACATACATACATACAATTGCGCAACCTGATTTAACATTGAGCCATGTGTCGTGCATGTGTCCTTATAGAAAAATGTCGATAAGTGACTTCAAATTGCTGTTGATAGTGCAGACTAACGTAATCTTATTGTCTTCAACTGTCCGTTAGGTTGTCCAGGACCCCTGCTTATCGTTTTAGTCGTGTACCAATTAACCTTGATTCCGGCAACATTTTCGCTTCTTTTGGGAGTTTTGTGGTTCTTTTTCAAGATTTAGAGTCCAGTTATTTGTCAGCTGTGTTCATGGAGGTTACTCGTAGGGAAATGGGTGTCCAGCCCGATTTCCGCACCTGGCCTATTGATAAAGTCAATCATTTTAGCTTATCTTCTTGTTTCAAAGATGTGAACGTTCACCATATACCACTTTGTGTCAATGGAACCATAGTTGAGCACAATAGCTGCCGCCTGATAATCGGAATAAACCCTACCTGGTTCAAAATTGTTAAACGTATCCGTCAACTACTCTAATCAGAAGCTAATAAACTTCCCAAGCATTACGAATAACTTCAACGATCTTTCATTGTATCGTTTGTAGCGAGGTATTCCTTCATCAATCGAAATCGGTGTGCTTCAAAAGCAGCCAGTATCATAAATCGCAATTATCCCGTCTGCTCAATACGATTAGATCAATCTCACTATTTTGTTTCTCGTTTTTGTCTATGCCTAGGCAGCCTGACAGTATTTTAACCCACGTGAAGTCGTTGACTATGCGGCACTTTGACATACATACATACGTAAATACATACATGCATGCATGCATATAGCTGAGCATTGTCTCCTTGTGACTCCTCAGGTCGCATGCCTGGACAGTTGAATGTCTTGTTGGCCGAGGCCGGCGTTCCATACGACATGGTCTACTAGATGGACGAGATCAACGCCGACTTCCCCAAGACCGATCTGGTTCTCGTTATCGGGGCCAACGACACGGTCAATTCCGCCGCCGAAGAGGATCCAATTTGTTCCTGAAAATCCTTTCACTAGACAACATCTGACGGTAGTGAGTTCCATTAGGAAAAAACGCGCACCGAATAGAAGAACCGACGGGAGTTCCGGTGGGAATGTGGAATATCAAATGCCAATGGAGAGAGAACCGGACCAAGCACCGAACCTTGCGGGACACCGCTAGTGGCTTCGATTTCCCCATACATCACACCATCGATACGATCAAGAAGGTAGATTCTCAGCCAGGCAAAAAGGCACCCATTAATACCAACATCGTGCAGCTTGCGCAGGAGTATAGAATGGTCCACGCGATCAAACGCCTTTGATATGTCCAAGTAACATGCATGCACGCAACCACCATTATCCACTGCCTGCGTCCAGTCATCCAGTGTCTCCAGTAGGTTAGTCAAGCAAGAACGAGACTTTCTAAATCCATGTTGCTCTCTGGAAAACAAGTTTTGGGCTTCGAGATGACTCACAATTCTTTCGCACACAATTCGCTCCATAATTTTTGAGATCACTGGAAGGAGTGTAACAGGGCGGTAATTTGCTGGGTCAGAACGAGTTCCACCTTTGTAGATGGGTGTTATGATTCCTCTCTTCCAGTCATTAGGTACAACACCCTCCCTCAAGGAGTGATTAAATAAATCACAAAGTGGTTCGCACAGCTGACTGCCGCATAACTTTAGTATTGCAGGTGTGATTCCGTCAGCTCCCGGGGACTTGTTGATATTCAACTTGCGTAGGTGGTGCTGCACTATTTCCGAACTGATGCATATATCGCATATAATTTCCGGCACAATTGGTGCTGACAATTCTGACCGCTGTAATTCATCCTTGGTGTGAAAAGTCCTGAATAAAAACTGGCTAGAGCGTTAGCGGTTTCCAGCACAGAATCAGTTAGTCCGTTATCTGTCATGATCGGAAAAACACCGGGTTTCAGCTTCGTAGTGTTGTTAACAGTTCGATAAAGCAGTTTGGGATTTCGCTGCATTCTTACCGCCAGCTGAAGCTGGTGATATTGTTTGTCCTCTCGGATGAGATTTGTGACCTGATTCCGAAATTCGCGAAAGTTTGCCCACGTCGAATCAGTTCTGGAGACCCTGTGAATAGCCCATGCCAAATTTCGCTTTGTCAACCATTTTTACTCCTACTGCTAATTCTGTAGTGTGGTTCTTTACTATTATGTTTCGGGACATTTTTAGAATTGAAATGTATCATGTTGATCATGTAATCTGTCAGGGTTGTGCAATGCGAATCCGGATCACTGAAATTTATATTATGTTCATCGAAAGCTACCATTGTTTCCATCAAACAAATGTCATCCACTTTTCTATTTTGTTTTGTTTGCTTTACAATTCTACTGGCGTTGCACACGTATTGAAATAGCAGAACGAGGTGGTCGCTTCGACCCAGCGGAGGGTGATACTGAACATCTTCAACGGCTGTGGCTTCGGACGTTAAGACTAGGTCTAGAAAAGAAGTCTGTTGCAAATTTTGTTGTCGTGTATAATCGAAAACATGATTATATAAGGGGATGTACTCGAACAGTTCGCGACATTTGTAGTCTAGGAATAGGGGTGGATGATCTACTCGGTTATATAGTTGAGGGAGATTAAAGTCTCCCATAATCAGCAATTGTGAATTTAGCTGTTTTCCGGCGTAGAGCATTGCTTTCAAGAGTTTTTCGTTATAAGCATCCAATGATGATGTTGAACGTTAAACTACACCAACGATGCAACTGTCGCCTGAGTCGAGCTTCAAGTTGCACCATAAACTGTCTTCCAGATCGAGTTCAGTATCTGTAACTACCGTACAGTATAAACGTTCGTGATAGTAAACAGCTACTCCACCACCTGTTCTTAACCCTTAACTGCGTGAATTATGTTTTACATCGAAATAATTTTTTTCTCCTGCATTTTTGTGATGAAACTGCTCTCCTTATATGGGGACAGAAAGTATTTTTAGTTTTTTTATATATTACGGAAAATAAAAAAATGGGACAAATTCGGTACAATCGTCCTGTGGTGGCACCTTTTTCATTGATTTCCAGCTGTAGTCAGCTATATGAGACATAAAAGTTATAAAAAGATTTCTCAATTAAATTTTTAATGTGAAACACACACAAGGTAGAAAAATAGGTTGAATAGAAAATAATGTATTTCCTTCAGTTCTTATGCATGTCAATGCATAAGTGGACATTGCATTTGGCGCATAATATCTTCGTCTTTCCAGGATAGTTTTTGAACCTGCATCGGTTTCTTTTTTTCTCGACACAAGGCACATGTGCCACTTGGTCCAACCTCACAACGTCGGATGGGGCTCCACAGCTTCTTTTTGTTTCACCTCTTAGAGATGGGCGTCGACGTTTAGGAGGCAAGGAAATTTTTACCTGCTTTGGCAAGGGTGAAAGCTACCTCAAGTTTGAAGGAAGCAAGCTGGAGCACTTCTTTTTTGGAAGAGAAAGCCTCTTGCAGTCTTTACGATAACAAAGCCATGAATTAACTATAGCCACGTCAATGAAGTGATAGATCAGACGGTGATAAGCTTTCTTTGTGTGTGCCGATTCCGATACCCCCGGCATACGAAAGTGATCTGTCTAATTTAACCTATCATATACCTTTAAATTTTGTGTACCGAATTTGGCCCATTCGTCCGTTAAAGGTTAAGCAGTCCCTCCGAAACAGGGTCATGTTTGGAATAGAGAGCTCGCGATCGCTCACGTGAGGTTGGAACCATGTCTCAGTTATTGCTATGACGTCTAGTGAGTGCTGATTGCAGGGATCATTCAGTTCAGCTTGTTTGTTTAACAGGCATTGTGCGTTTGTATATAGGCAATTGATTGTGGTTTTCGTATACAGTGATGGAGCTGAAAGCTCGTCTATTAGTCTGACCCTTCGAGAGTCGGACATCGGTCGTTTTTGGGGATTGCTACAGTGTTTCTAATCGGAGTCTCGTCTGATTGTAAAAGCCGTGGTTCGTTAGAAGGCGAAGAAAGTCTGTGATCACTCATTCTGACATACTCCGGGAGATTCCTATGGTTAGCTTTCCAGTTAGAACTAATTGATTCCATCATACCTTTCGTTAAAAATGTTACTTTCAGAGGTTTTGGCCCGTCACCTTTATAGTTTGGTGACCGAGGTATTCTAAAAGTGTCCACCACCACTGACTCGTGAGCTCCGATGATGTCGGCAACGTAGAGCCACTGTTTATAATCGTGGTGCTGTATTCCACTTCCCGAAGCAGTGTTAGTGTTTTCGGGAACACCAAGAAGAACAACACTGCGTTGGTCAGATTTGTTCGCATTGTTTAAATTTCCTTTCCTCTCCCACCACGGAATATCCGCATGTATGCGACATTTAGTATGTGAATATGTACGGAGCAAATAAGAGTTTAGAAGAACGTCTTCCATCTCTTTTTGGCTTTTGAAAGTTATTCTTAATAAACGTGGTTCGTCGAGATGAGTAGAATCGGGGTGCCGACTTAGGCGGGTTATTGAATGAGGCAGTATCGAGCTCATATCCATCATTGAACACAGCTGGTACCATTGTTCAATGTCGTGAGTTCTTTTACTCGAGAAAAGTGTCCCTGATGTCTCCGGTACATTGGTGCAAATTACACTGAGATTCATAAAATTTGTTCTCGTTTCAGTATTAGTTTTTGAAGTAGGGGAATTCTGCTGGTGGACAGTCAGTACAGGCTCCTTCGACTTTCTAATGTTTCTAACATCTGAGTGACAGCTAGCTTTTGCATCACCAATCTGTTCAGCCTCCCGCAAATTCTCTTTATTTAACGGCACAACTTGTGGAGTTACGGGATGTAACGTTGGTTTAATATTGCTTTCATTTTTCAGTGAGTTATTCTGGGCAAATACTAATGAATTCAATGTTTCCTCGAATTTTTGGGAACAGTTCTCTAAGTATTTGATGCGATTCTCTAGATCGCCTGATTGTGATACATTGGTCCCAGCGCAGTTTAACGGCTTTGTTCTACAGACGCTGCACACATAACATACACTTGGGATTTCAGGATTATTAATAATGACTACTGCCTCGTTAGTCAAAAGTTCATCGCAATTAGTGTGGATCTTAGTAGAGCACATATAACACATGACTACTTTCGATTTCACACTTACCCCCTTTCTGCAAATTTGACACGTAGTTTTCGTAGGTCTAGACATCCGATAGCTGTTGAGGTTGTCTGGCCAAGGTCGTCTGATCGTTGAATGGGGGTGTTGATAGCTTCCACTAAAACACCTAGGCGCGTATCGATCGGTTCACGGTTGAGAGATGAAATTTGCGAGGTTCACGTGGGAACGTATCGCAATGTATTGGATGCAAATTACCGAGTAAAACAGTCGTGGTGTCCGTAGATTTGACCTCGCACAAATGAGGCACGGCTTGTTGAATTCAGCAGAAGTTCTTTCGAACGATATCGGTCCCGACTAAATCAAAACAGCGACAACAAATTTTGCTCGCGCACACAATTTCCACGGTATGTGGAAAATAGTAACTTCCGAAATATTGATCACAGGACACTAGAACTGATTGAATCCAATAGATCTCTTCAAGCGAAATCGAATGGCGTAAGAATAATCCAAATAGGATCAGCGAGTGACGAGTAATGTTCAAAAGTATCAGAGCACAAAATTTTGCGTCCGCCCGTTAAAGTGTTAACGGATGGGGATTTAGGACAGAAGGGTTGTTACGTTCTCTGTATCTAGTGTTATCAAATACGTGGTTATAAAAAGGAATATCGAAGATCAGTTCTTGAAACCCATCCTCGCGCGATTTCGTCGAAAGAACGTTTTACTTCATCAAATTTGGAAGGTTGAAATATCCCATAACTAGCAGTGGAGTTTGAAATCTGACAGCCAGAAATCGAAATTTCTGGAGTAGTTCAACATGATTTTCAAAGTAATTCAAAGTAATTCAAAGTTTTAATGGTCCAAAAAGTAAATACTTTACAGTAACCACAGATTAAAAATATAGGGAATTCATAAAAACAACACAAATGTTTTATACACAAGGAAAGTCAGCACGTGTATTCAGGTGCAAGGTTGGGTTTAGTCAACATAAACTTGTCAAGTTCAGCCTTGAACATGTTCAGGCTTGTTGCGCAAATGATATGTGGGGGCAGGGAGTTCCATAGAAAGCAGACTCTGACAGCAAAGAAAAACCTTCGACAATTTGATCTGGAGTGTGGAATAATTAACTTGCATCCATGCGATCTGCTACCACGTGCTTCTTGCCGATGAAACAGGTGTTCGAGTGGGTGATCCACTGTATGCAGAATATTGAAAAGCAGGATCAAGTCACCCCTGAGACGACG
>JACCGJ010006014.1:0-27901 GCA_013407085.1 Atriophallophorus winterbourni
TGCGAGGTTTCGAACTTCATTGCGTAAAGCCGCAACCTCAGCTAGCAGTACCGCATTGCTGACTTCCGTTGGAGTACCCTGTGTGCGTGATCGTCCTGTGGTTACTGTGGAAACATGGGCATCTGGATAGGGACGGATACATTCAGCAATGTTGTCCGCCATTTCCGAAAGCTCAGATACCGGAGTGCTTTTCGCAGTTACTAAGATGGGTTGCACGCACTGAGGTAAACACTGGAGCCATAGTTCCTTTAGTAAGGACTCATCCATGTGCGATGACCTGAGCAGGAGGCGCATCTCCATTAGTATGGTAGATGGCTTTTCGTTGGCAATTTCCAAGTTGCCGAACAGCTGCTGTAGCCTAGATCGTTCAGACGGAACCGTGCGAGAAATCACGGCTTCTTTGACGATACGGTAGCGGTCACCTATGGGTGCAGTCAGGACTGCGTCGCGTACCTGTAATAACACATCCGCGGGGATTTTCTGCGTTAAATGTGAAAACATAGCGTAGTCATCAATGAAATTTTCAGAACTAAATTCAGTTTCTAAAGAATGAAACCAATACTCAGGGTCCTGTGAAATAAAGCTGGGTATTGTGATGACCGTCGAAACCAAAATAACGCGTTCAGAATCACTCATGATAAACAGGAGCAATTGATGCAAATAAAATGCACGATTAAACGAGGTAAAAAATTATCTGAAAACTCCGATGTGAAGCGGAAAAAATTTGACGTTCCGGAAAAGATACACGAAGAATGCGTGTATGTCGGGCTCGCCAATTTGTAGTAGACCAGGTTACTACAATAATGTCCCCAAGAACGTTGGAGAAAAAGCATGTTGACTGGAAGATATATAGCGGTAGCCAAAACGTGTACAGAGCGATCACGAGTCTAGATCTCTTCTCGCTAAAAAAGGCGACTACTTGGGGATCTGATCGAGACCTTTAAAATCGTTAGAGGCTTTAGTTCTATTGATCCGGCTGATATGTATGCTTTTGCGCCAGTGGTAGGTATTCGAGGCCATTCACTGAAACTAGCAAAGCAACATGTCAGGTCTAATGCACGTAAGCACTTCTTTAGCGAAAGGGTAGTGAATCATTGGACCTCGTTGAATTTCTGATGAAGATTTATTTGCAATTTTTTTTGCAATTCATCTGATTCATCTTCAGTTCAAATTTTTGTTACGCGAATACGTATTTGTCTCTGATAACTAAATACAAATACAATATTTATGCATAATGGGCCGCATTGATGCGATAATTAAACGAAACAAATGTGCAAAATGTAGCCAGGATGTTAATAATGACGATCCTGCCATCCAGTGTGATCACTGTGATGCTTGGCAGCACCTGCGATGCACAAAACTCTCGAAGTCGTTTTACGATTCTTTGAAACATCAAACAAATGAAGAGATATTCTTCTTCTGCGTTGCTTGTAGAGCCAAGGATCGAAGGGACAAACTTGCCGATAAACGCAGTAGACAAACATCTGCATCTTTTGTTCTCAACGAATCATCGAACCTGAAACCAGCTGAGGATCCCCCTAGGAAAACTACTTACGCGGAAGTAACAGCTAACGCTTCCATATCATCACTTCCGGACCCATATGGTGCTATTGTCACCAGACTACTACGCCTCGAGTCTCTACTGGAAACGGACTCCCCACCTGCTTGCACAAGTCCTAAGGATGATCTGGTATTGTCAAGTGTGACTCGATCAACAAAATCACACACTACTTCACAGGTAAAGCCAAAACCAAACAATGCTGGGAAACTGCCTGCAGCTCCAAAAGCCAATCACAAGAACACACGATCCCTGACCATTGTATGCACAAATATGCCGGAAAGTGTATCTCCATGCTTTCAAGCACGCAGACAAGATGATGTCCAACAATGGCGAGCTCTCTGTGAGCAACTGAAACTTGATGTAGACCCTGTTTCTTTAGTACGTCTTTCCAGACACCCAAACTCGCCTCACGCGGATGCCCCACGTCTACTCAGAATCACCCTTGATTCCCCGGAGAATTAAGCGGGGCCTTCAAGTCGGCCGTGCACAAACGATCAATTTTTCTCCACATTATTTTTCGTCATTTTTCTTAATTTGTCATGTTTTCATATCAACAAAGGACGATTTTTAACGCGCACAGTTTAAAACAATTACGTGATATCGTGTTTTCTAGTGAGACTTCTGATATAAAAACTTTGGCTATGCTATTCGGCAAAAACTAGATAATATATTGAAGCAAGCATCGAAAAAGAAAAGGAAACATCGTGCAGGCTGGCAAGTCGCTCTTCGTCGACGTCATGACTTATCTAGAATGCCTATACCTTGTATTTTATCATCAAACGTTCGTTCGCTGTGGTCCAAGTATGGTGAAATTTCTCAACTGCTCACTTCAAAAATTTCAAAGCATACAGGCATTGCCATGTTCCAAGAAACATGGCTTCACTCGGCAATAGAAAATGAGTTGCTCTACATTGAAGGATTCAACTATTTTCGTCTTGACCGAACCTGTCACTTGAGAAATCGTGGTGGCGGTGTTATCACATATATTCGAGACGACTGGTGCTCATGCTGCAAACAGATTTTCACTTTTGACAAGGTTGAAATATCCTGCCTGGCTGTCGAATGTAAACCCCGATATCTTTCTAATTTTCAATCCCTTATTTTGATAAATACTTATGTTATCCCAAATTGTCAATCAATCGTTTTTAATGCATTCATCGATGAACTTCTTATGAAACTTGCTCCTTTTCAAAATTCTTTGATTCTCTCAGCTGGCGACCTCAATGACTGCAATGTATCTATGTTTTCCCTATTGTCGCTCAAAAATGTTGTTTATTTCTCAACTCGAGCTGACGCATTTTTGGACTTTGCCCTAACAAATGCACCGCATCTGTTCCTCGCCCGCAAGTTTGCTCCAATTGGTAATTCTGACCATTGCATTATCAAACTTCTCATAAAAATTTATGGTAGCACTGGACATAGACACCTCACCCGCAGTAATGGCAAAAAGGTGACTTCCAGAGCTTGTCAGCATGACAATATTTCAACTCTCAGGGACATGCTTTCTACCACTGATTTCAACATTTTTCATGAAGATGATGTCTCCGTCGAATGTGATGTTGTGACATCCTATCTTAACTTTTGCTTTGAAATCTGTTGTCCTAAAGAAACTATCTTTGTGAGTCCTCACCGTTTTTCCTCTGTCCACCTGAAACGCCTAAGGAGATTGAAAGAGAAAGCCTTCAAAACACATGATCGTAAAACTGTTGCGTTGCTTTTCCAGTCAATCAAGCTCGAAATTCGACGTCTTGAAAAGCTGTACACGAACACACTTCTTGGAACGAAAGACAGTCGTCACCTATGGCGTGCGCTTAAGCAAATTTGTGGAAAGAACAACAGGAAATCCCCACCTATTTTTGATATTAATTCCTTGAACGAATCGTTCGTGCATCAAATTACTGATAATGACTGTAAAGATAACTTTATTTTGCCCCCATCCTTTTTTTCCGATTCACCTTTCACCAACGTATCCGAGGTCTTTTGTGCACTTTCGGCTGTCTCACGTTTTAAGGCTGCAGGACCTGATAAACTGTCACCCACTGTACTAAAAGAATGTGCTGGAGTGCTATCATCCCCCATCACATCCATTTCTAATCGTTGCATGGAAAGAGCAATTATGCCTGATTGCTGGAAATCTGTCTGCATTAGCCCGATTCCAAAGAAAGATCCTGGTAAATACCGTCCTATCGCGTGCACGTCGCAGTTGCTCAAGGTACTTGAGAAAATTGTTTTACGGCGACTCGTTTCCAGCTGTTCATCAGTTCGCGTACCGGAAAAATCGTTCAACTGTCGATGCTGTCGCTGTACTCACAGATTTTATCTCACGTTCTCTAGATAGCAAATCTAAAGCAGTACAAACTTGTTTTTTGGACTACACAAATGCCTTCAACAGTGTTCTAAGAAACTCATTACTCCAAAAATTATCTGATCATGGCGTCACTGCAAATATTCTCCATTGGCTGGCATCCTACTTTGAGGGTCGTATCCAATACACAGTCGCGAACGGCCAAACCTCCCGTGAAACAGCTATTCCCCGTGGTGTCCTTCAAGGTGCAATATTGTCCCCATTTCTATTTTCCCTTTATATTTCTGATCTTCCTTCTGATCTATCTGCACTTACCCTCAAATACGCTGATGATGTTGCCATTGCAGTAAATCAAAATCGTCGGATCGAGCAACATGCCTTAGGATCAATGGTAACGAACATTGGTCAATGGTCCTCCACGATTGGTTTATCGTTGAATACTTCTAAATGCAGCGAAATCGTATTTTCCAACATGATTGGACAGCGTCGTTTAGCCCTTCACCAGGAAATTCCTCGCGTTTCTCTTAACGGCTTGGTGTTCGACAGATGTTGCAGCTTTAAGTATCTTGGTGTTACAATATCTGAAAATCTTAGCTGGACTGAACGTGTTACAAGGGTATTGACAAAAGTGCGCCAACTGTCGTTCTACGCACTACGTCTCCGTTCTTTCTCCGTTCCACCGAATGTCATTCAACTTTTCGTTTTTTCTTGCATCATTCCTCACCTTCTTTTCGCATCTCCTGTGATTTTTCCCGGCCTCTTGGAAAAGGATTTTACGATGATCAGAAGATGCATTAAGCTCATCTCAAGACTGAGTTGTGTTTCCGCTGATGACATTCGTGACACTATTGTCAATCGTCATTTTCGTGAATGCAGCAGATTGATCGCGAACATTTCTACTGATAGTTTACATCCATTGAACAAAAGCCTTGTTTCTTGCAGATCTTTTCCCCCCACCCGAAGCCGGTACGTTATTCCCTATTCAAGAACGAATAAATTTAGAAATTCTTTTATCCCATACTTGGCCCGATACATGGTACAGCAATCAAAAGCTGTTACAGAGTTGAAAGAACGCTTGACAATTTTCTAATGATGCCACAATGCCCCAGTTATTTTTCGAGTTAATTTTTCAAATTTCCCTAACATTTGTCTAGCCCATGGTAACCTGACACTTTTTTAGCCCAAGTATTACTTTATTGTGTGGCACTTCATATATCATATTTTATTTGCATTAAATAACGAACCTAATTTATTGATGCTATGAAGTTGGAGAAACGCTCACCTATTTTTAATTCACGCTGAGATGTCCTGTTTTTCAACTCTTTTTTTTTATTCCCGTCACATTTTTCTAGCCCGAGGTAACCTGACACTTCATTGACCTATGTATTATTTCATTGTGTGCACGCTATACATATTTTTGTATTGGTATTATGTGGAGAAATTAATCTATTGCTGGAAATTCGTGAACACGAATGAAGTCATTCTTCTTCTTCTTCTTCTTCTTCTAGAAGGTTGAAGAGGTCTTGCTCTCGGCCCACCTTCTCCGAAATACAAATTTGCCTGTTCGTATTTTTCCAGACGTTTCTTATCCTCAGAGGCAGATGCAAAAGCAAGAAGGCTACGATTGGAAATCGGCGAACGATAAACGCAGCATTTTGTCCACGGTGTGCCTGAACTTAAAGATGATGACTTAGCTAAGAACACTCTACACGACTGTTCTCAGTGGCGCTACATCCAAGAACTCAGCAAAATTCACGGAACTTTGACGACTGCCGTGAAACGCCGGCTACAAGGGTAATGCCCCCCGTATTCTGAAAATTACCTTCCAATCCGAAGATATGGTTAATACTGCCTTGCGCTTGTGGTATGATAACAAACGCTTTGCACCTACAGAGGTCCGTCCTCGCTCCGCAGTTGACAAACCAAGACCTCGTCCGCAACCATCAGTCATACCCAGCACAAATCAGTCTGCTGACGAACTTCACACGACCGCTTCAAAAAACTCCCCGCAGCCGGTTTCAGTGTGATCGGCGGAATAACTGCACACCCTATCACCACACTGCATACTCTACAATCACGCAGCCTTTCCTGCTGTTACACAAATGCTGCTGGTTTCCTGAACAAACTCCCGGAACTCCGTTACCGCCATTCCCTGGGCTCATGGGACCTAATAGCCGTTACTGAGACGTGGTTATCAAGCGCAGTTCATGATGCGGAACTTACCCTCCCCAATATGTCTTTACTTCGACGGGATCGTGCAACAACAGGAGGTGGTGTCCTGCTCTATTATCATTGATCACTTCGTTGCGAACCATCAAGCGACCCTGCGTTATGTGAATCTGATGTTCTATGGTGCCAAATATCACTCAAACAAGACAGTCTTCTCCTGATTGCGGTTGTTTATAGACCACCCAGTAGCCATGCACAGCTTGATTCCTTCCTTATCTCTTCACTTCGGCACGCTCTAAACAAACGATTTTCCCACATCCTAATAATGGGAGACTTCAATTGTCCTAGATTTTGTGGAGACCTTGTTTCTCACCCGTTTGCCGCTGAACTGTCTGACTTACTGGCAGACTATCCATTGTACAACCACGTTCGTGAAGCAACTCGGTTTCGGGACATGAATGCACCATCCATTCTGGACTTCATCATCACAAATGAAGAGTTAATGATTGAGAATCTTTCCTTTACCTCTCCTCTCGGCCATAGTGACCATGTTGTTTTGACATTCACTTTCGTTACATTCATGGACCACATTAATGAAACCCGCCCACAAACTCGTTGGATTACCGATATTGGATTGTTCCACGAACTTGTTGCTGCCAATTCATGGGACTTCTTAATGTCTGACAAGATCGATGTTGCTTGGACCACGTTTCTCACTCACTGGCACGCTTTGCTGCGCGCTGCCAGCCACGAGAAGCCTTTACATCATAAGAAACCGGGCTCATTCCTTCGCAGCCGAACGAAGAAAGCCATAGCACAGCGAAACCTGGCATGGCGATGTTATCGGACAGGAAGAAACAAAAATGACTGGGAAAACTACAGGTTATTGCGAAACTATTGTACATACCTCATCCGCCAAGACAAGACCCAATATGAATTGCATATATCCAACAAGTTTATAGAGAACCCAAAAAGCTTGTTCCACCTTGTGAACCAAAGACGCGTGGTCAAACTAGGAATTCCATCCCTAGTCAGCGCACACGGCCTCACATCGACCGCCTTGGAAGCTGCAACTGTGCTGTCGCAACAATACGCTCCTATTTTTAACCCTACATATCCCGCGAAACTTACCCACTTTTCTTTTCCCTCGCGCGACGTGCAAGAGATGCCGGAAATAAAGTTCACCCCTGAGGCAGTTCATCGGAAGATTCTGTGTCTGCGACAATACTCCTCGTCAGGACTTGACGGCATCCATCCCAAAATCCTGAAAGTAGCCGCAGCACATATATCTCTTTTATTGGCGACTTACTTTCAAGGTTGTTTGGACTCGGCTACCATTCCACAAGCCTGGAAGGAGGGTGTTGTAAGCCCTATATTTAAAGGCGGCAGCCGGTCCGATCCTGCAAATTATCTCCCTATCGTGCTGTTATCAATGATTTCTAAGGTCATGGAGAGCATTGTCTCTGACCGCATTGTCTCACATTTCGAAACGAATAGGATTTTAATCAAACAGCAACACGGTTTTCGGGGGAAACGTTCGTGCACCTCTAATTTGCTTCTCGCACGAGATGAATGGACGAAATCCGTCGACAAAGGCACTGGTGTCGATGCTATATTTGGATTTCTCCAAGGCATTCGACCATGTGCATCACGACATCCTTCTCCTTAAACTCGCTTCCTACGACGTTGGATCATCCCTGGTATCATGGATGAAATACTTCCTTTGCGATCGCTCTCTCTGTGTTCGTGTGCGCGACTGCTACTCAGCCCCCTTTCCAATCAAGTGTGGTTTGCCGCAAGGTTCGGTTCTTGGTCCAAGACTCTTCATTATCTTCATCAACGATATCGGACAAGACATTGAATCCCCGTTCCTCCTCTTTGCTTATGATGTCAAACTTTGGCGCTCTCTTAAATCGTCTGATGATTCCCGTGTCTTACAAGACGACTTAGATCGCCTACATTGTTGGTCCTCACGAAACTATCTTCCAGTCAACGCATCCAAGTGCAGCGTTCTCCCCATCCGTCACTCAGCTTGTTTTACCTACCGTTTGGGGCAAACAACACTTCAACGCGTTCGACAAGAAAAGGATCTTGGACTTATCATTCAGCAAGACCTTGGTTGCACAGAACAATGCGAACGTGCAGCAGCTGCAGCCAACCGCAACACCGGTCTACTTCGCCGCGCCCTCGGCAAGTTCGACCGGTTTCTCTTCCCGACTCTGTTGAACATTTACATCCGGCCACACTTGGAATACGCAGTGCAGGCTTGGCGGCCGTGGCTATGCAAGGACGTGTCACTCCTCGAAAACGCCCAACGGCGTGCGACAAAGCTCGTCCGCGGTATGCGCCACTTGCCATACGAGGAGAGATTACGCCGTTTAAACACATACTCCGTTACATACCGTCTTCTCCGTGGAGACATGATACTTACATACCGGATACTGAGCGACCCCTCCCATCCATGCAGCTCCCTACTCGTCCCATCCATCAGCACAAATCTCCGAGGACATGGACTTAAATTGCTACATCAGCAAAGTCGACTTGAATGTCGCCGCAGGTTTTTCTCGGTGCGAGTCTGCAGTCCATGGAATGCTCTTCCATGCAAGCTTTTTGAATCCGCTTCTTTCGGTTCTTTCAAAGGTCTCCTCGATTCCCACCACCATGAAATCTCCCACTCCCAAGACACTAATACCCCCTCGTAGCAACGATCCAAGTATAGGAAGTCCAAGCGCACGCAGTCTCAGCTGACCCTGTTCCGGAGGATGTGGTGGGTAGCGGTGTCCCGGGTTGACGCCCTACCTGTCCAAATGCCAAAAAAATCAACTGATGGTGCAGGCTAACGCGAATGTGGCCCGCTATAGGGCCTTGGAAACTCGAACATTTTACTATCCTTTTCTTTTCGATCCACCGCACAATCCATCCTGCGGTTTTGTACAAGCTCCCCGCTTTTTATACCGTGATAAACTATTGAACTATTGATTGTGGAAGCTTTTTTATTCGTCGATTAACTTTTACGCGAATTTTCGCTCAAGAGATACTTTCTCGTACTAACCATTGCAGTGAAAATATACTAATCGAAATCTGAAGCAGAGTTTATACAGAACGAAGTTACCAGATTTCAAGGGGACAACTCAGTTAATCTCCAGTCAGATCTACATTTTGAGAAATATTGAGTGCATTGAAAAAGATGTCATATGGGTTATAAAAAGGAAACAAATAACAGTTCGATGTAATTGCACTATGTGTACCAGAATTCGGGAGAATATACATCAATTACTGAGGTTTAATAGTAATTACGAATTAAATTTGGATTTGAGCATGGACTATTATTTCTTAATTTAATTAAGAGATGATTAATATATAGAGACTAGTTAAACACCTAAAAACAGGATGATATAATACAGAAATTAAAACCATAAAACTTGATAAACAAAACATCTTGAAATGAACACAACACGCCACGAGCCAATTCCAAAATAACACAAAATTCTGTTCAACCTTCAAGTTTCAATTCATGTAGCTAAAGTTCAGTTCAGTTCAGTTCAGTTTGCACAGGACAGTTATAGGGGGAACAAGGCCAATCGAGCATCCGAGAATTTTTTTAGTGGAAAGCTGCAGAGAAGCCACCCACCATCCAAATCGTTTATCTTTGTCTATTTGAAATCGTAGACGTCCGCGACGCCGCAGGATGATCCGGGTTGGTTTGTCATTTAGGAAGCACGGCGTTATAGACGATGAGGAAAAAGGAAAAGCAGATTCTCTTCACCAGCACGGGAGAGGTCAGCTTGAAGTAGCATCGTGTATTAAAAATAAAAAACACAGGAACTCTAGCCCTCACGTATTACGGCGGATAACGTAAAATAAAAGATGAAATATCTATGCTTGTATAGCAATTAAGGAGAGTATTCAGGAAAAAACTCACCCTAGTTGCGATCCAAACCCTGCTCAAAACTAGAGACGGTACTGCAGGATACAAGTTCTTCTGAAAGAATGTTCCAGAAGTTTACAACCCTAAGGCTGAAAAAGTGTTTCCAGGAGTCTAGCCGACATCGTTTCTTAGCAATTTTAAGTAAATGGCCCCGGGTGCCCAGCTCGGGGCTTTAGGTAAAGAAATCGTCCATTGAAACGCCACTCAAGCTCTTAAGATCTTAAAGGTTTCTATTAAGTCACCTCTTACACGACGGCGCCTAAGGGAGGAAAGATCGAGAGACATTAGGCGCGCATCGTCCGGTTTCCCTCGCTGACCCTCAATCATGCGAGTTGCGAGGCGCTGTACACTTTCAAGTCGAAGGATATCCGTTTTGTAGTGAGGACACCACGTCTGAACACAGTATTCGAGATGCGGCCGAACTAGTGCCTTGTACAGTGGCAGTAATACATCGGTTCTTCTGCTCGATATCACTGATTTCACCTGAAAAGGTACCTTCCGTGCACGCTGAGCCGCAGCGGCACATTGGTCCTCCCATTTAAAGTCAGCCCTAACCAGTACTCCCAAATCCTTAACACACTGTGTGGCGTTAACACTGAGGGAATTCCCCGCCGCCTGGACCGAAATCTTATCAGCCAGTGCTGACAAGAGTTGGCTCTTATTTATGTTCAGTGGAAGATTCCACTGGTATGACCGGTTTATGACCCGCTCAAGGTCGTGCAACAAGGTATCTTCATCCGTTGATCCGATGGATTTCACATCATCCGCGAAAATGAAGCATGGGCACTTCAATGCAGAGGACAATTCATCGATGAAAATCAGGAATAGAAGAGGAAAAAACTTACCCCAGGAAAAGCAAATAGCAGTTTCTCTTTACCAGCATATTGAGAGGTAATCTGAAAAATAAGCGTTTATAAACAACATAAAACTCCAGCATTTACTTTATTGACGTGATAACGCTGATCTACGTAAGCCTGCTAATAAATTAGGGAGAGCATTCAGGGAATAACTTATCCCATTTGTGGTCCAAACGGTGCTTGAAATTCGCGACGAAACTGTAGGATAAAGAATGTTTTGAAAGACTGTTCCGGAAATTTATCTCCCTAAGTCTGAAAAGTGACTTCTGGAGTCTAGCCGACATCGCTTCTTCGGGAGAAACAATTGTATTTTGCATTGAATTGTGTACGTACACTTTTGGCCTTCTATGTTTATTCCTTTTTGGCCATCTACACTTCATTCGTATTATTGCTTGTACAATATACTTTTTGGCGGTTAATATAATTTGAAACTCGGACTTTGTCTTCTTCCGCGCTTGTGGAGTTTGCGTTAGTCGCCGCGTGCCGGAATTGTGATTAACGGATCCTTCAACATTTTAGCGCTTTCTGCACCTTGGATTCCATCTCTTGGATTTTCCTGTGTGGATTATCTCGTTATCGTTGGAATTCACTGGATCTTTTTTGGACATTTGCTCCTTTGGTATTTTAGTGAGTTCTTTCCATTTTTGCTATATTGTGTGTAGTGTAGACTTATTTTTCTTCAGTCCACTACACAATCTCTACCAAACCGACCGATCGGCGGTTGGCCGATTGGTCGTTCGGTCGATCAGCGTCCGTTGCACGTCAGCGGCGCGATCTGTGTTCAGCAGCCAAAAGCTGTATCTGCTCCTCAGCATCGTGCAAACCACGATTAACACAATGACACCAATGTGAGCGGTAAAGTGCAAGTTGTTTGCAGCCCTTTGATTCAAGGCCAAGAGCTTTCATGCGTCTTTTACAAACGTTTTTGTACCGCAAATGCGGTATACCCAATGAAGGACTTCATGATTCCATAGAGTAGATATTTTGGAATACTACCATTTTCTTTTCTGTTCACATGAACCAGCAAGCTCGGTGGTGCTGTCGCATCAGGGTAAACATGCTCAGTAGACCAGCTTGAGACAAAACCATAAAATTATTCACTTTGTCCAACCACGATATGTTCAGCATACAAAGGATGCTTCGTATATGGAAAACATTCAATTTTGTTCATCTCTCGCATTGATGGTTTAGGTTTCACTGACGTACCGTAAAGCATTTAGTATGCATGCGCTATGTGCCATCAGTTTTGTCTGTAAAGTCAACTTGCGGTTGCATCTGAAACGAGAGTTCTATCGGGCCAAAATGAAAGCTGTTCTGTTAATCCGCTTATCAATCTCCGTATCTAACGAGAATTTATCAGTAGCCAAGATATGGGAATTGATGTACTAGTTCAAGCTTACATTTTCCAAGCTTGATGGTGGAAGGCGACAGAATCCTTTGACCAAGGACTTAGGTCTAGCTCATGCAGATTGTTAGCCTAAAGTCATTTTTAGAAAGACGAAAAACAGTTTCTTAACGATTGGAAGTGTTATTGGGAGTGATCGATGATGGCTGCATTGTCTACAATCAGCAGGTAACGGATTAGCACATCCCCTACCTCAATTTGTGTTCTCAACCGGTTCAAATTAAAAACATTCATCGCGCTATTAGTTTTAACAGGCCCGAGTCTCACATGACGTAGCGAGCTTGTAACGCTTTCATCTTGCGCCGCAGTGGCGTGCAAGAGAATAAGGCACCATTGACGCTTATTTTTTTAAAAAGGGTACTTGAGGGGCGAATCGATTCTGAAAATGAACGATGTTGCTATTAATCTGCTTTCACATCTCATCCACATAGTCAATGCTTTGTCATTTGAGTAGTGCTGTTTCTAGCTGCGAAGCAGCATGGTCAATACTATGAATGCGTCGAGGTAGCTTTATTGAAGGTCTACTGAAAGACGAGATTATCTCCCATGCCGACACTAAATGGTCGCTTTTAACTATCACTGGCTGAAAGATCGAGTTGTCTATACCGCTTTCAGCAGTCGAAGGTACTAGGTCCAGAGATGACTGAGACTAACCTTTCCGGAATGTAGTTGGTTCGTTTACGTTTTCGTGAAGTGCATTAGATTGTAGTCTGTGCAGAGGCATAAGAGATTTGGTTCTCCCAGTTTGTTTCAAGGTGGTTATATCACCGATGATTAATCAACGTTGTGATATATCAAAAATAGACGAAACCTTGTTTTACAATATAGCTTTTTCTTCCAAGTTATTTTCGAACTATGGTGGACACAGTTCGCCAGTAAATGCGTGCATTGATGCATGAGCAAGGCAGATTATATCTACATGTTCGGTGAATAAAAAGAAAGACTTTCCTCAAAAGAATAGCATGACTAATAATGAGCAGTTCACCTCCTGCCAGCTTACCAGGAGATCGATCGCTACTTACGACGTTGAAACTTTTAACTATTGCAGCAAATACAGGATCATCATGAGACAACCATGATTCCGTGACACCCACAATGTTATAGTAGTTGTCGTCAACTCTACAGAGCAGTTCGATTCATTTATTTCTAATCCTACAATTGTTTGTATAGAAGAGAAGATCCCTATAACATGATTCAAGTTTCAAGATTCAAGATTCAAGATTTTATGGTTAAAAAAGCAATTACTTTACAATAACCATGCAGCTGAACTATAGATACAAGTGTATAAGTGTATATGTGTGTAGAAAAATTTTGAAATTAAAATAATTCTGGTAACGATAGATTAAAAATAGTTCGGGGCATAATTTGGATTGGCTCTCAGGAAATCGTCCAGTTTTAATTTAAATATCGAAAAAGTGTCTGAGCTTACCAAATTGGCTGGCAGTGAATTTCAAGCGGAACAAATACGCACAGAATAAAAATACCTGCGGCAGTTCTGATTGGAGTGGGGTATTTCCAACTTGCAGTTGTGACCGCGGTTGTTGCTGGATGTCCAATCGGGCATCAGCAAGAAGTTTATGAAGTTTAGTACTGCTTGGTGTTCCTGAGTGTGCTGAAAATCTAGCACCTAATCAAACAGAAAAACACGATAGACAACAATGGAAGTTTATATCCGAAACTATCGATGTAAATGAAACTGTCGCAATAGATACGTTCAGGATACCCAAGTCCATCCAATACAAAGGGGATGGACCCCGACCGCTTAAAATCACCTTCCTGACTAGCAATATGGCTGATTTAATTCGAGCACAATGGACTCAAAACAGTCGCAAGCTACCAAGTGGTGTCAGAATGAGTGCTCCGAAAACAAATAAACTAGATCCTGCAGACAATATACCACTCACAAGCCCAAGTCAAGTCATTTCAATTAGCTCTCCAAAAAACGATCTGTGTCCGACTCATGCCGAGTCGGAAAAGTAGAAACGACTTCAACGCCTCAGCTGTATACTGTGAACCGGATTGAATTTATGCATACTAACCCTCAATCTTTGCCAAACATATCACAACTTGGAACTAAAACTAGTCTTTCACATTGTCCATCATTGTTAACCCATAGAACCATTAAGTGTCTCTATACAAACGCGCAGTGTCTGAGAAACAAAATACAGGAGCTTGATACCGTATGTACACAGCACTCACCGGACTTAGTTGCAATTACCGAAACATGGTTTGAACCTCATTTATCAGACAATGAATTGGCATTGAAAGGAATGTCTCTTCTCCGTCAAGACCGTGCGGGACGCGGCGGTGGCGTAGCACTTTACTACAACCAACAGTTATCCTGCAGAGAAATTGACGATATTGACCTACGTGTACAGGATACTCTGTGGTGCTCAATTAAGCTGACTACTGGAGATGATTGCATTGTTGGCGTGATTTATCGGGCTCCAAGCGCAAGTGACGCGCACAATGTTGAACTACTCCAGAAAATTCGACTTCTGGCTGCCAGATTTCAAACGCCACTCCTGTTTATGGGAGACTTCAACCTTCCAAACTTGATGAAGAAAAACGCTCTTTCAACGAATTCGCTCGACGATGCGTTTCAAGAACTGATCTTCGATATTCCTTTTTATAACCACGTATTTGATAACACTAGATATAGAGATGGTAACATGCCATCCGTCCTGGATCTAATACTAACGAGTGAGGAACATGCCGTCGAAAATCTCGGCTACGAAACTCCATTGGGTTCTAGCGACCACCTGGTCCTCTTATTCGATTATGTTTGTCAAGCTGAGAGAACGAATGACATCAACAAAACAAAACTACAACTGGATATTGGAAGTCTTCACAATGCTCTTCGAACGATTTCTGACTGGAAACCAGACACCACGGACGTGCATCGTTCTTGGGTAAACTTCAAAGAGAAGCTGTGTGATGAAATAAACCTACATTCCAGATTTGTGCCAAAGACAGCGAAAAAACGATTTACCTTCACGTTGAGAAGCCGCACAAGGAAGTGGATTAAGATACGCAACGATGCATGGAGAAACTATGTCCAGAATCCGATGCCAGATAATTGGGAAACATATCGTCTGTTGAGGAACAAGGTCACCTCTCTTATCACCGAGGATAAGCAGTCTCATCAGGCAAGACTACTGACCATGATGGAGCGGAACCCCAAAGTCCTGTACCAGATCGTTAACACTACATCAAAAATTAAGCCAGGAATATCAGCACTACGCACACCTCATGGTCTAACTACGACTGCGTTCGAGGCTGCCGAAGTTCTTGCAGGTTACTACTGCAAAGTTTTTAGCCCCAAGGAATCAGTGCATCTTACGCCGCATTCGATCGGCTTTTCCAATGAAATACTAAATGAAATCTCAATAAACAATGAGTGTGTCATGCTCAGACTTCTTCGTTTGAATACCGCAAAGTCACCAGGAGCAGATGGAATCACTCCTTTTATCCTCAAACGATGCGCATCCTCATTGTGTGGTCCACTCAGCACATTATTCCAAATTTCGCTCGAAAATAGTATCGTTCCCGCGGAATGGAAATCTGGCATCATCACACCAATCTACAAGGGCGGGAGTCGATCTGACGCTGCGAACTATAGACCAGTTACGTTGTTGCCAGTAATTTTTAAAGTGCTAGAGAGTTTAGTAGCGGAAAAGATCACCCATCACCTCGAAAACAATAGACTGCTTGCGACTGAACAGCACGGTTTCAGGAAACATCACTCATGTCTATCTAACCTCTTGCTCACCTTAAACGACTGGACTGAGTGTGTGGACAATGGTTACTCCATCCACGCATGCTTTTTAGACATGTCAAAGGCTTTGGACCGCGTCACGATAACAGAAACTTGACGGCGACCTTATCGACATCCATTTAAAATTACGAGCGGAGTGCCCCAGGGTTCGGTCCTCGGACCGATTTTGTTTTTGATCTACGCAAACGACATTCCCGAGCGTGTTAAATGCAAGATTATGTTATTTGCAGACGATATAAAGCTTTGGAGAAGCATACGTACAAATGATGACTGTGAAACTTTGCAGAAGGATCTAAACACATTGCACGATTGGTCTTTGAGAAACAAACTACCATTCAACTTCCAAAAGTGCAAGGTGTTAAACATTGGAAAGACTGTTAATTACAATTACACTCTTGGGTCCCACCAACTCGTCTGGACAACTGAAGAAAGGATTTGGGTGTTTGGACCAGTTCAAGTCTGAAGACTTCACTGCAGTGCAAAGCGGCTTACAAAAAGGCGTCACAAGTATTGGCGTTATTGAGACGAATTTTCGGCAGATTCTCCAATCAGTCGGTGCCCCGTATCATGAACACCTATCTGAGACCAGCAATGGAGTACGCTGTTCAGGCTTGGTCACCCTGGATTCAGAAAGACATCAATCTTCTGCAGCGTATTTACCACCGAACCACAAAGCTTGTACTCGGACTAGCTGCTAAACCATATGAAGAACGTTTGAGGAGTTTCAATCTTTTCGACCTTGGCTGTCGTCGACTAAGAAATGACCTCATACTGATGCACAACTTTAGGCACGTCCCTAACTATCCTTTGTCCAAACTTTTCACACGCTCGCCAGTCCGTGCCAGTCGGAAACATGAACTTACAGTGCTTATTCCCACTTCAAGACTGAACTGTCGAAGATATTCGTATGCTGTACGTGTAAGTTTCACATGGAACACCCTCCCCTCCACTGTTACATACTCAGACAACCTGGATATTTTTAAAGCTAATTTGGACAAATACTTGAGAGACAACCCAAACTTTGATATAATTCACAATACATGAGTTTCCCTGTTCTTCTTTTTTATTGTATATACCTCATAACTCCATCCTATGGTTATTGTTAAGCTAAATGCTTTTTAGACCATTACAACTTTGAATCACTTTGAATTACTTTGAAATAGTATATCCAAAGGGTGGGAAACACTGTTAAGAATTTTGAATGTGAGGAGGAGGTCGGCTCGCAGTCTCCTTTGTACAAGTGTCGTCAGCTTCAGTTTATTTAGTCGGTCAGCGAATAGTAGGTTTTCGAGCCCAATGACCAACTAAAGAACTTTGAGGCTCGCGATGATAATAGCGATGTCTAGTTGAAATGCCTTGGTCTGAAGCCATGGGTCCAGGCTTGTGAAGCGTAATGGTGAATTACTACTGGAGTTTGTGCTACATAAGAGCTCTTTGCCCGAGGTTCCTTAAAGTTTTTTGAAATAGATATTTCATCAGAAGAAAAAGCATTTGTTTTTTGAAACGGGTGACCTCTGACATCGGATGTGGTCGAAATTAGCAATGAAGCTATTTGCCCTGGTGTTGGAGAAGACGCAATTTTTTTAAAATAAGATTGCCAGCAAAAATATCTGGGGCAAAACGGTCTGGCTTGACGTGCTGAGCTGACGCATAAATTTGTGCTCACATACTATTGGATTTATTTCCTCACTCGCTTTTCATTGAACTCGTCTCTATTTGCTCGTTCGGAGAAAAGTGAATCCTTAAAAATCTAATTTTTAAATATTTAACCCAAGTTTTCCTAGGTGTGCAATATCCCTCAGGATTAAGAATATCATTTCTGTTTAAATACTGTTAGGAAGATCACATCAATTCGAATCGACTGATAGTTTTTTTCAACTCCGATAGATCAAAACTCGTTGAACCGCATCAATTTTATTCAAACTAGTTCGCATTTTACCGCTAGGATCATGTAAATCCGGTCCAAAGTATTCAATCCACTGGAAGCTATTCATCAATAAAAAATTCCATCGCTAAATGCACTGACTCATCCCTCACTGGATTGTACCAGTGACACGAAGAATGACCTCAATGGCCAGAAAAATAAGTAAGCACGTGATGTGTGTCAAATGTGGAACAAACGGGTAAGTGCTAGATCTCACGTAGTTAAATGTTTTAGCCGATATGGTAAACTTTATATCAACTGTGATAAAGCCCTAACGCGGGAAATGATATGGTTTATTAACAACGTTGATTTCTTCGGCGTTTGCTCCGTATATAGTGCATTTCGAAGTAAACAGTTTACCGATAAACTCATAAATCTTACCCATAAAGTAACGCTAAAAAGTCGGATAGAGATTTTTGAAAATTGTTATCTGAAACTCGAGGAAACAATTAAACCGCTTTTGGTAGATACAATTGCCAACGCAATTCAACCAGAAATATTCAAGGTAATTCATGGTTTTTAATGGTCTAAAAAGCAACAAGCTTAACAACAACCATAGGATGGTAAAAATTGAAATTTATGTGTATAAACAATATAAGAACTTAGATTAAACAGTATATAAGTGTTCTGGAAACGAATAATGCAATAAAATTCGTCTAATTTCGTTTTAAAGTCATGCAAGCTAGTAGCGTGAGCTGTTCCAAGTAAAACAGACACGGACAGAGTGAAAATACCTTCTACAGTTCAGGCGGGAATGGGGTACGACCTGCACATATTTATGGGTCCGATAATTCCTCGTATGCCTCCGCGTGAATAAATCCTGTAAGGGATGGTTCGGGGTATGGAATGTTTTGTAAAGTAAAATAAGGTCTCCTCTGATTCGTCGATAGGGAAAATCGAACAGATTCAGTTGAGTTATCCTTTCTTTATATGGTTTGTTTCGGATGCTGAAAACTAGTTTTGTTGAGCGGTGATAGATTCGCTGCATAAGTTCCACATCCCTCTTGAGCCACGGAGACTATGACTGCACACCGTATTCCGCGACTGGTCTCAAGTATGTATTCATGATCCTTGGGAATATCTTGGGCGAAAATTTCCCAAATACGTTTGAGTAGATTTAGAACACGTGTTGCTTTATTAAAGGCACTGTTAGTTTGAAGTGATGTTTTTAAACTGGAGCATATCCAGACACCCTAATCTTTTTCTTCACTGCAATTTTCGAGGACATGCGAACCTATGTGATATGTGAACTCTACTTGATTCCCCACATTCATGATCCTGCATTTGTTGAAGTTTAACGGCAGTTTGTTTTTCAACGACCAGCTGTGAAGCGTTTCAAGATCCTTTTGTAATAGCAGACAGTCTTCTGGACTACGTATGCTGCGCCAAATCTTTATGTCGTCCGCAAATAACGAAATGTTACATCGGACAATTTCCGGTATTTCATTGACATAAACCAGAAAGAGGATCGGACCAAGGACTGAACCTTGGGGAACTCCGCTAGTTGCTGCAATTGTTTTGGATAATGCGCCATAAACACGTACCTGGTTAGTGAGATTCGTTAGGTAGTCATTTAGCCAATTCAGCAACTTGCCAGTGATACCAAGCCTTTCAAGCTTCTGCAGTAATAGGGAATGGTCAACATGATCGCATGCTTTTGATATATCTAAGTAGCACGCGTGTATTGCTTGTCCTTTATCTACCGATTTTGTCCAATCATCTAGCGTTACCAGTAAATTAGACAAACAGGAATAATTTCGTGTGAATCCATGCTGGTTCCTTGAAAGCAACTGATTATTCTCGAAATGTTTCATTACATCGTCAACAATGAGTCGCTTCGAGTAATTTGAAATCCAATGGTAACAGAGTAACCGGGTCGGTAATTGGAAACATCGGACGGCAAGGACGGCAAAAAGGATGAGATACATACGCCAAAAACAGCTCCCATATTTAAGTGTGGTGACTGCTTAGCCGGGGTGTAATAAAGATGGGCCTAGTAAACCCTTACCGTAGACCTCATCAGATAAAATAGTGAACTCTTTAGCCAGAATTCCCCATTGTCTAGTTGGACAGATCGAGGAACCCCCAAAACGCAAAACTACCGCTTATCCAACTAAAGTTACGATATCCGCTCTCAGTGCAATCTGCACAAATGTACCGGAGTCGACAGACACACCCATTTTCAGTAAGATAAGCACATGTGAACTCAATGAATTGAATGTCTGACTCATCACTGCAATTTTGAATGACGTGAACTTATATGGTTTGTGAACTCTACTCGGTTCCATACATTTATGAGCCTGCATTTGTTGAACTTGAACGTTAGTTTGTTCTTCAACGACCAGCTGTAAAGCGTATCCAGATATTTTGTAATAGCAGACAGTCTTCCGGGCTACGGATGCAACTCTATATATCTATGTCGTCCGCGACAAAAACGAAATGTTACATCGAAAGATTTCCGTTTCTCTGTAGTGGATAGTGAGGAATGGATTCTGAGACTTCGTAGGTTCCAGTTATTTCCACATACAATGTTGCCTCCGAGACAACCACAGAAGAACAAGGACCACGCATGGACAAAGAGTATATTGTTATTATTGAATGTGTTGACTATTTACAAATGGTATTTAACAGATGAATGTTGTTAACTTAGGTAACATACAGAAAAGCGATGAAATGTGAGTGATAAAGGTAAAAGGAAATAGATAAATCAATATGGCGTTATCGGCAATCGAAAGGGAACGATAATGTCTAAGTTAACAAATTAAGATGATACAAAATATTAGAGTGTACAAATTGCAATGACTTCATTGACATCAAAAAGAACGATAATCGCACCAAGAACTGAACCTGGGGGAACTCCGCTATTTGCTGCTATTTGTTTTGATGATGCACCGTCAACACGTACCTGGTTAGTGCGACTTGTTAGGTAGTCATTTAGCAAATTCAACAACTTTTGCAGTAGTCGGCTATGGTTAACGCGATTAAATGCTTCAGATATATCTTGATAGCAGGCGTGTATTGCTTGCCCTTTATCTACCGTTTGTGTCTAATCATCCAGAACTATCAGTAAATTAGATAAAGAGGAATAATTCCGCCCAAATCCATTAATACGGGTCCGGGAATAACTGTAACAATCGGAATTAATACGTAACAGATAACCGCAAGCTTCGATACATTTTCTAGTAGCACTATATAGTTCTGGTAATATGGCATACATGCCCGAATACAGTAGTCTGAAGGATGCGTGTTCGTATTACAAAATTACAGCGGAAGCAATCACGGAACACTAATCAACGGGAAGTGTGTATCAAGGCCAATCGTTAGGTACAGTAAAACAATGTTTTTACAGATGCGGCCTTACTTTGTATTGTGAATGGGTAGTGGCACTCAGGATTTTCCATGGGAGAAAGCTGAGCGTAGTTGTAGCATTTCTCCTATGACCCTTTGAGCCGCAGCAGCGCATTGGTCAGACCATTTGAAGTTTGCTGGGAGTATGATTTCTAAGTCCTGGGTAGATTTTATCCAACAAAACTCTGTTTGCGTTCATAGTATAAATACAACCATTTTGCCTGCCAAGCTAGATAGCAAAAAACTCATGAATAGGTTTGTGACGCTTTCTAATATATAATTTTTGCACAATTTCATCACTTCGATTTAAACTGATATTGGTAAAATCGCTTTAAGAACACAATATCAGTACTAAACGAACAATTAATATTGGTTTCGAAGAAGGCTTTTTAAAATAATAAATTGAAACTAAGGAGAGGACGGTGCAATAATTAAACTAAGGGCCAGAAACTGGAAGATTCACATGCCCACAAACACAAATGGTTCATGGACACAATTCAATGGTGTAGCAACTTGTAATTTCACTTCCTTTTCAATTGTATTTTCATTTCCATCTATGCTTGCTTTGATCAGCGATTTGTACATACTCACGTTTGTACCATTTTCATCCATTAACTTAGAAATTATCGTTTTGTTCGATCGATATTGCCATATCGATCTATCAATCTGGTATGTCGGTGTATTTTGCTGCGTTGGCAAGCTACACAGTGTTGGGCCCACCGACGAATTCCACGTTGCATATTTTGCCAAATGAATCGTTCTTTTATGAGTTTCACAGTTTAACGAATACTTGAATGTGACAATCCGTGAAAGTGATCCAAGATCTTCCGGCGATATGTTTGCGGGACGAAAGGTCTCGGCTTACCAGTCGATAAGTCACAATGGATCTTAGCATCACAATCGAGTAGCGGCAAAGTGCGAATTTCAGAGATTTACTGGCAACGATTTCGACAAATTCGGGATCGTTTTCTTGGGGACTTTCGAGCTCTCTGAGATCGAGTACTGAATTGCTTAATTGATGGATGAAACAACGTGATAAAGCATCAGCAACAATGTTACGGTCACCGTCGATATGTCGGATATCTGTCGTAAACTGCGCGATGAAATCGAGCTGACGGATTTCTCTGGGCGAGTGTCTGTCTGTCGGAGAACGGGAAGCATAAATGATCGGTTTGTGATCGGTGAAGATGGTAAAGTTACGTCCTTCAAGTAAGTGACAGAAGTGTTTAATAGCTAGGTAAATTGCGAGGAGTTCGCGTCCAAAAGTACTATACCTAGTCTGTGCTGGTTGCAACTTCCGCGAAAAAAGGACAGTGGTTGAATGTTCCCGTTGAATTCCTGTTGTAGGACAGCTCCGACTGCAGCTTGTGAGGCGTCGGTTCTCAGAACCAAGTGTGCGTTTTCGTCGGTTTTCAAGTAACTTAGAGCGGTAACGTTGCTCAGAAGTTCTTTAACCTTGACGAATGCAGATTTTGCGGTAGGAGTGATTGACAATTTTTTAGGGTTTCCTTTGAGCAAATCGGTAAGTGGATGAAGTATGTTGGCGGCGTCGGGGATAAGTCTTCCGTAGTATTTAATGACGCCGAGAGATCGACGTAAGCTTTTGACGGATTGAGGCATTGGGTATTCAATTATTGACTGCGTTTTTTCGGGTAACAAATTTATGCCATCATTGTCATTCCTATGTCCAAGAAAGTTGGTAGTCGACTGACCAAAAACACATTTGTCGGGATGGATAATAACACCGTATTGAGCAAAACGTTGAAAGATTTCGCGAAGGTGTCGTACATGCTCCTCGTGCGATGAACTAGCGACTAATACGTCGTCAATATACATGAAGACGAAGTCAAGACCACGAAAAACTTGATCCATGAACCGTTAAAAAGACTGTGCTGCGTTTCGCAAACCAAATGGCATACAAAAAAATTCGAAAAGACCGAATTGTGTTATTACAGCATTCTTTGCAATGTCGTCAGGTGTCATGGGGATCTGGTGATACGCACGTACGAGGTCTAATTTAGAGAAAACAGATTTTCCGTCGAGGCTTAGCGAAAAATCATGTAGGATAGCGGTCGGGTTGAGTAACGCTATTCAACGCACGGTAATATCCGCAAGGTCTCCAGTCGCCGTTCTTCTTGTCGGCCATATTTAACGGCGATGCCCACGGACTGGTGGATGCTCTGATGATACCGAGTGCGGACATATGCTCAAATTCACATTTCGCTGCTTTTAACTTCTCAGGTGTTAACCTTCGAGCTTTGGCGAAAACTGTAGGACTTTTAGTAACGATGTGATGTTGAACATCGTGGGTAGGAGTCTCCGAGTATGGCGATATGCGTGTCAAGTTCGGAAATTCACGCATGATGTCGCTATATGTGGCACTGTTCGGCACGAATATGCGAAGACTTGGTGAGATGATGGAGCATAGATTACCGGACACGTTCAGTGACGTGGTATTGTCGTGTAGCCGTCGGTGTTGGTGATCGACTACGAGACCGTATTTTGTCAGGAAATCGATACCGATGATAGGCTTCTGAACATTGCCTATCGAGAAGACGAAAGGGAAAGCACGTCTAAGTCCGAGATCTAGTTTCAAAAGTTTATCACCGTTAGTCAGGATTTTCTATTCGTTAGCCGCCTGCAGTGTGATGCCTGATTGACGCAGGTCACGTTTTTCGCAGCTACGCGGTATAACGCTAACTTCGGCACCAGTGTCAACGAGAAAGTTTAGTTTATTCGATGCATCGAGCTCATCAATTATGTAGTAGATAAGTGCAAAAGTATAACAGGATAATGTTATAGCAAAAATGGACAAAGGAACAAACTCACGTAGAGTGAAAATTTAATGTCCAATGCAAATATCCACACACAAAATATTCCAGCACCAAACTCCGGTGTGCCGCGTTGATCGGAAATTATAATCAGCGAAGCTGCAAATGTGGCGACACGTCAATTTTGCTGTTAACCGTCGTGATTCACAAACACGTAGCAATACAACACCAGCGAACCAAGCAGTAGACGAAAGCGCGCGGAGCAAAGTATATTGTTATTTAATCAGTATTTACAGAATGCGATACAAAGGATGAGTAACAACAACTAATTTAACGAACGAAAGATCAATAGTCTCTGAGTGAATAGGACAAGAAGAAATCGATGGATCGATATGGCAATATCGATTATCGGAACAAAACAATAATTTCTAAGTTAATGGATGAAAATGGTACATACATGAGTATGTACAAATCGCTGATTAAAGCAAGCATCGATAGAAATGAAAATACAATTGAAAAGAAAGTGAAATTACAAGTTGCTACAATGGAATGCAGAAAACATAATTCGGCCAATTTGAAACGATACACGTTCTTTTTTAATTGAAGTTGATCTTTCGGATGCACCGCAACCTAATGATCTTGAGACATTTAAGTTATTGAACCAATACGATACCAGGAGATTTTGCATTAAAAACTAAGTTCGGTTTCATTTAATCCGGCAAACAGACCGCTGAGATAATTGCTTACTTTGATGAAGGAATATTTGATGACTGACTTCGAGTGATGTATTAATTGCTTCAGCAGTGGTAGCACAGCATTTCGAGAAATTAAATGTAAGGAAATCTCTGACACCATAAAAATATAACTTTGATGCCGTTCAAATCTTGCCATGAGCAAATGTCTGCAGCATTATTTGACATTTTTTATTTGTTTGGAGTGGGACTGGGAACGAGGACTAATAACTGGTATGAATAATACATGATCACGAAGATGATATCCGCTTGGCATCAAAATTTACAAGTTGATGAAAATACTCTCGTCTCTATCAAATACTCCGAGCGAATAATATCTACCAAAATTGTCTGACATCTATATGGAAAGGTCGATTGTGAGTTGCCCAATACGAATTCGTAGAAATCTTTCTTCCATAATTTACTGACGGGTTTGAACGATTTGAAGATTGTTTTAGATGTAGGCGTCCGTATTCATGCATGTTACCTTGACATTTCTAAAGCGTTTGACAGAGTTAATCATAACTAAATCTTTAACAAACTACGGGATCAAAGCACTGTTGGGAATGGATAAAGGGTGATTTCACTTTTTAAGATGGAAGTTGCGATTTTTCAGGCTGTCTGACAACTTGTTCAACGTTTCAGTGAAAAAAGAACCATACATGTATTTTCAGTTATAAAAATATCAATTCTTTCGGTATATTGTTCAGACAAATCCAATTCGACCGCTTCATACACATCGCACAATTGTGGAAATTTTCTGATCATCACAGCTGAATTAAGGTTGTTTTTTGTTATCTATTCGCACAATGAATTATTATTAGTTCGCAACCAATCAAAACGCAACAAAGAACTATTTGGTAGCAACGATACAGAAAAAAGGTAATTCAAGAAGGTGTTTATTGGAATAAGCTGCGCAACAAAATTACTCGAACGTCTAAAAATTTGTGATGCTACGCTTTGAGAAGCTAGTTTCATATTAAATCGTTTAAAGCATATTCTTGGTAACGTTTCGCTTTTGACACAGAAGCTTAATCTGACCACAGGTGTGAGTTAGAATAGAACACATGCTTAAATAACATTGACCTGCCCAATCATACGATGACTAAGAACTGCACAAGACAACGTGTGCACTGATCTCGCCAAGAGAGACAAGCGAGATAAAGAACCTTTAATATTCCCCACGCATGTTGTATCATCGCTCAATTGTGTCGTTGTGTGCAGATATGAATAACATCCGTTGACCGATTAGCCTGATTGTATCATATTTGCGCACATAGAGGTGACTCGCACTGATGTTTATCCTCTGCAAATATGTTCAGATACCTTGGCGCTGTGGTAGCAGCGAACGTGCGTAGCATCGCGTACGACGCAATAAGCATTATTCATGCAATATGGACTATTCATCAATCAACATTGATTGCGAATGCATAATCTGATTATCGTTTAGTGTATAGACATTTTGATATCCATTTTATTCATTCGGGCAATAGACAAGTTCGAGTACTGTTTCGGTTATTTCTTACCCATGGCAGGGCCAGCATTATTGCAAACATAACACTTGGATAATAGTCTTTCTTGGGCAGATGTAATCGAAACTTTTGTGTCATCAACAAATGTTTTCGGATTGAAGCAGTGTGTGATGCAAATGCATGTGAATGACGATTTTATTTTTAACCCCATGGGTTTATCAGCATCTACATGTGTGTGGGTATATGCGATCTGACTGGTCGGTCGAGCCAACATTCTCCCACAGTGGCATACAAGTTCACATCTTGTTAACCATATCCTGACCCTACTGCCCCAAACTGATAAGTGCAAACAGCTTGAAACCCGTGTGTATAATCGAAATGCATGCAGACGAGTACCTTTGTTCATGACCATGGGTTTAATCCCATCTACATGTGTTTTGGCACTTGTGATTGAATAGGTTGGTCGTACCAGCCCTACCCCACATTGGCTTACAAGCGCAACTTGTTTACCATTCTTCCACGGTTCAAGGCATGTGGATCCTGTTTGTACTATCCCTACTTGATGAGTGAAAACAGTACGATCCCCCGTGGTGTGTGAGGGAAATGCAATCAATGAGGATTTAGATAAACAAATGTCCATTGTTATTTTTAACCATATAGAAAAGATATTGTTGAAATTTGGGTCGATCGTGAATTATCTGAAAAACACTCATAACCAAGTCTATATCTGTTGACATCTCCCCTCTCATCAACTTGTATCATGCATCAATAATAAAAATAGAAGTTTATGGGCGATGACCTGGGGATCACGCAGGGAAATTTCATTCCTCGTAGAGAGTTTATTTTTAAAGGGTGATTATTCTGGCTTCCGTCGGGGATAGACAAATTGATTTTGAGGATAAACAAAGTTATATTTTGAAGCCACTGTTTTATAAGGTTCGTACAACGAACCACGATGTTCAAACGCACAATCACAAAGTAATTCCTGGTCAAGCGCTCGAGGCGCTGATGGATGACACACGTGTGTAAGTGCGGGGGATGTGAGCAAAACTGAACTTTGATGAGCAATAGTTCAACCTAAATTATCTTTGACTTATAACATGTTACCATTTTGAATCAAACAATGTGAAAAAATACCTCATGCATAAACTCGTAAAGCGTAAAAGTTTCACAAGAACAATCTACGAGCCTCAATATTTTATTCAGCTGAATAAATCCAGTTGAGTTAATCTTCTTTCGCGTCTTTAACCTTGAGGTTATTGATGACGAGTAAATAGAATTCAATCTTACCAGCACATATGTGTGCGATTAAATATTTAATTATAAATGGTGGCTTTTCAATAATGTCAAATGTGTATACTTCAAAACAATAGAGATTGAAACAACTAAACTTGGTATTGACAGGTTTCTTTGAGGATTAAATAAAAATACATATTACTAACCGCTTGCATTCTCCACACAAGTAAATCACTAAAATTACGAGAATCACGTCGGAATAAATCGAACATTTGTATTAGTAAAAGTTCTACATATACGATGATTCCCCGACTATAATCCTTCGAGTGATAATTCGGATCGTGGCTCGCCGGATCATTTGGATGAAATAAATTTCCAACGCAGAAAGAGTTCTAATCATCTCAGCCCAGGGTTTT
>JACCGJ010006015.1:0-16382 GCA_013407085.1 Atriophallophorus winterbourni
GCATGTGAAAGCAGGCTATAATCTCACTCTCATTTATATTTTTTATTCTTATATCTGTCCAGGCCTGGGAATTTCGACCGTGTTTTAACCCACGCGCAATCTATGAATATGCGACCATTGACCTGCATCCGGCTTGCGATTTTTTTTACGTATATACATACCAGTGGGCAGACCGTACTTGCAGTACAAAGTCGTTTTCAAAAGAAAGTTCTTGGCCTTTACAGGATGAGTTGGAAAGAACTTGCTGTTAGTCACTTACTTTAGAGTCACTGTATGAAGCGTCGTCTCCAAGCCTAAGGAGAGCAGATACTGCTCTCGGCTGTGCAACGTTGATCAAGCCGTCAGCGTGCAACTGCACCGCACCGAATCACCCCTTCCTAAGAAATGTTGGACAGGAGTCTGGTTCGAATCTAAACCTTCTCTGTTGAATGCTGTCGTGCTCGAAAAACGGTCAGCATATTTTAAGTTCAAAGAACTAACGGATGAAAACTCGCGCCTTCTAGGAGCGTCATCAACATGGACAGCATTAAATTAGTATCAAGTACGTAGGGCCTAACTCTTATACAACTAATGCACGAATGTTCGATTGTACAGTAATTCTGTGTTGTGCAGCTAACGCCCTGCTAAATTCCTTTGCCATCAGTAGTGAGCCGTGTGCGAAAACACTCTAGTCTCAATGCCATTTCTATTTTCATTTCTCATATCTGTCTAGGCCTGAGCAACCTGACAGTATCTTAGCCCAGGTACAGTCAATTACTGTGCGGTCCTCCGCCTTGTTTTTGCTTTCTTAAATATATATATACAACTATTACAAAATAAAATCCCAAGGAGATTGAAGCCGGTGGAACCTAAAAAGCTACTCAGTCTGTAGTAGCAGAAACTTTTCTAAGGTTCTTACACCTCGAATCAAACATAACTTCAATCAGGTGTTATGAACGAGTAGAGCGAAATCAGCACAACAGCTTCCCTACAGCTTTGACTGTCATGTATCAAGCTTTTCAAAATGCTCGAACTTATAGGCTGCTCTCTAAGACTTCTTAGATTCGTTATGTCTTTCCACTCTGACATAAAAAGTAAACTCCGTTTTAAGAGTTACACTGTTGCAACTTTCGAAATTTTCCGAATCGTCAAACAACCTTGTGTTGTTGCCTTCACACGGCGCGACATTTTATTTTCCCTGTAGCTGAAGCACGCTTCTAGTAGAACAGTAACGTAAAGGAACCGAACGTATTTACCTACACACGCCATTTGATGGTAGGTTGTTCTGATTGATCGATCAAACAAACAAGTTAGAAGAATGATTGCCTGTAAGCTAGGCTTTCTTCAAATCACAATTGGAGTATAGTGGCTGCAAAGAGAAAGAGTATTACAATAAGACTAGAAGAAGGTGATAAAGCATATAGTAGCAAAATTCAATCATAGCATTCTCCCCCGCCGAATATGAATGAGAGTATGGTGATAAACAGAAATGTGCAATATCATGCTTGTCTGTTGCGTAAATTGTAAGGATGAACTCTTTCTTATCTTTGTATATGATCCTCGAGTTTCGATTCAGTTGCATCAGGTTGGGTTAAACGAGGAGCGAGGGACTTTGCGCAATCATCACCACCGAATTTAGGAGTTTCAGAATGTTCGTCAGGATTAACAGGAGTGTGTTGCTCAAGATTAGTAGGGCGAGTGGCCTGCAGACAATCGTTACCTTTTGGAGCTAGATGACGGATTGAAACTGTATCTCCTCGACCATCAGGTAAACGGACGTGGGCATACTGCGGGTTGCATTCTAACAATTCAACTTCATCAACACAAGTATCGTATTTGGAATCACGGGAATGTTTCTTGAGCAACACAATACCGGGTGTAGTTAGCCACGTAGGAAGGGTAGTACCAGTCGCTGACCGACGATTGTATGTGAATAGGTGTTCATGTGGTGTGGCGTTTGTCGCGGTGCACAGTAGCGACCGAATTGAGTGCAATGCATCTAGAAGGACCGTCTCCCACTGGCCAGTAAGGAGACCACGGGATTTCAGAGTGAGTAGAATCGACTTCCATAAAGTGCCATTGAGCCGTTCCACTTGACCGTTGCACTGTGGATTATATGGCGTTTTTTAAGTATTGTGGCTTTATTTCACAACAGACAGAACAATCAGCAGTCATTTTACGGACCTCATCCAAGGAGTAAGGCAAGTTTCGCGCTCGAATGAAGTGAATGAAGCGGGTGACTCCAGGGTGGCATAAGTTATTTTGTAGCTGACGCAGTTTTATTAATGGTTCCACAAAACCACATACGGCACGTGAAAGTGCATCCGCTGCTTGATTCTGTCGGCCTGGTCGGTAAACCACATCATATTGGTATTGTGACAGCTCTAAACGCCAACGTTGAATCTTGTCGTTTTTAATTTTACCACGCTGTCTATTGTCATACATAAAAGAGACGGAACGATGGTCTGTCACTAGTCTGAATGGGTATGTATGAAAGCACAAGCCTGATCCAGGCAAAGTGCCGCACAGTCAGAGACTGCACGTGGGCTAAGATACTGTCAGGTTGCCCAGGCCTAGACAGATATGAGGAAGAAAAAGAACAGGAAATGGTAGTGAGACTCCAGCGTGTTTCAACATGCAGCTCACTACCGTTGGCCAATCAATTTAGCACGATGTTAGCCGCACAGCACAGAAATGCTGCACGCTTGCACATCCGTGCACGTTGGAGTAGAATGGTTGCAAAACAGAGAGAGAATGGCGTATATCATAATAAGGGTGGAACACGGTAATAAATCATATAGCAGCAATGTTCAATCATAGCACCAACCTTTCTGGCCCAATTAATGTACTGGTGACTGCAAATTGTATCCAGCAATGATTTCAACCTATCATGTCTCAACGTCAACAGCACCTAATAATGCGGAGTTCCATCCCTACGACCACGATCCGGTTGCCAGTGGAGCAATGACATATCAAAGTTTGAACTTGTTAACAACATGTATGAAATCACAAACCTCCATCAAGGCAAAGTATATATGTATAAAAGCACAGTCAGAGACCGCACATGGGCTGAGATACTGTCAGGTTGCCCTGCACGGATGTGCAATCGTGCAGCATTTCTGTGCTGTGCGGCTAACATCGTGCTAAATTGATTGGCCAACGGTAGTGAGTTGCATGCGGAAACACGCTGGAGTCTCACTACCATTTCCTGATTTAATGTAACAACGCGCGAGACATACTCGATGCACGAAAATCCATATATCACTCACACAGCAGCACAGAAATGCTGCACGACTTCACATCCGTGTATCTTTTAGAATTAATTTTCATGGTTGTGTGGCAGTTAAACACTCGGTACATGCTACCGGTGTAATGCTGTCTCTGATGATGATGATGATGATGATGATGACTGAACGATTGCTCAACCATGTTTTGACCAGAAGTTAGCAAAGGGAATATTAAATTTAAGTTTAAATTGTATCTATGGTATGCGAATGAATAATTACTAATGGTACTTGAGCATGTTTGGAAACCGTTCCCATTGCTGGTTTTGCATCAAGCATCTTCTTGGAGTGCTCGCCTAATTATGTATGTTGTCAAGTGTGGCGACGGGGAACGTTTGTTACGATGATGGGCAACGAAAGCTGTTATGCTGATGTCGTTCTGTTTGTTCCACTATAAGTGTGGAGGCCAATTTGTTTGTGCTCAATCTTCTATCGATTTCGAAGCTTTATTAGGTCAAACCCTTTCTCTTATTCTAGAATCTCATTGTGTCAAGGAGTTATGATAGTTGAAGGTTTGCTGGTCGCCAGTGGTGCAATCCTCTCTATGATGATGATGATGAGTGGTTTCAGTACAGAGTAATTAATACATGCAGACTGGTAGCTGAGCGGCAATAAGATCATATGACTGCACAGAACCAAATAGCCAATCCGTTTACACTTTGCGAGAACATGTCACATTTATACAATTGACTATATACAATAAAATTGGCTTTTTCCAATAAAGACATCAAGAAATTCAGGGTAATACACATATACATATTATGGAAAGAACGTGTAAAACGGCTTACTTGGAGAAAAATCAATCCATTCCAAGGTATTCCTTTTTCGAATGTGAATTTTCATCGTGCTGAATAGCACTTGAGTATACCACGGCAGTGGATCCATATAGACAATAGTCAAATTAAAGTCGGAACTGCTTGTTATTATGGTTCGCACTCCACCATCAGCCGTTCCAGAACCTGTGACGTATTTGGTAACCGAGATAAATGGACTATCTGGTAGGGTAGACTCGACAAGCCGACTAGTAAACGAGATTCTACGTCCAGATTCGAAAAACAGTGGCGCAGAAAGCACAGCTTCAACACGAGGATCGGTGATCTGTGACCGGCTTTGTGGCAGCTCAGAATAATTTGACTTCACCGTGGATGCGGAATGAAGTATAAAAACGCGGCTGGATCTGGCGATATCACAAAAACCCTTGAAATCTGCACGTAGTAATCCTGTTACTGTCCACGGAACTGTAAAAAGATACACAGTATTGATAAACAACGACAAACGATGATAAAACAATCGTTTATGTGGCTCCAATTTAGTTTTCTAATTGTCGGGCATGCCGCGCGTAATAAAACAATTAAACCTCGCTTGTTTTACAAATGATTTTCGAAGCGCGATGTATAAGTACAATAGAGAACTTACTGTTTGTATTACCGTAAATAAGCCGTCGATCGAACATTACAGTTAAAGTCTGTGACAATTCAAATCCAATATGGGAACAAGATAAATCCTGCCGATTTGGAAATAATGAAACAACACTTACCCAGCATACACGACGCAGATTCAATGTTACCGCTTGATAATTGGATAAAAAGAGCGCTGTAGGCAGGAGCAGAGAGGCAAGGCCCTTGAGATTTTTGCATGGAAGCAATTTCACCCATGGTGTCAAATTTTCACTACAGAGGCCCTCCCCAGGCATTTGGGCATAACGCATAATTTTCGATTCGTTCAAATTTTCGCGAGATTCGATATTCCAGTTGGCCGATAGGACCATCTAGGTATGACGGAATGAGCTTGTCCAGCTAAACGGTTCAATGATGCACAGAATTGCCCGGAGAGTGCATGTGTTAGTTCAAACCAAGACTGGTCAACATTCACGGTATCTTGAATGGGTGGTTTATAAGATAATGCCTCCATTTCCTGACAGCTTCAACGATTGCACACGCCTCTTTTTCGATAGCCGAGTGGTGTTGCTCACTGTGATTCAACGTTCGCGAGAAGAAAGCTACTGGTCTACCACTCTGATTAAGCGTTGCGGCGATCGCGACGTCAGATGCATCAGTTTCTACTGTCAATGGAACCGCATGATCGATTGTGATTAGCAAGGCATCCTCGAGACGGCTTTTTAACTGTTGAAAGCAGTAAGCGCAGATTCAGGAAGGGGAAAACTCGGTTATGGATAAGTGGATATATAGTGTCTGAAAAGCTGGGTATCCAATGGGAGTAATAGGCAAACATGCCAACTGCTCGTTGTTGAGATTTAAGATCGACTGGTGGTGGTAATTCTCTTAGAGGGGCCAGGCGGTCTTGGTCAGGTTTGATGATACCTTTGGACACCTCGTAACCGAGTATTTTGATAGAACTCACGGCAATTATACTCTTCGTATCATTGAACGTTAGTCCGTACATTTCTGCAGTTTTTAAAAAGTTGGATAGGTTTCTGTCGTGATCGGCTTTATCTCGACCACAGATGACGACATTGTCAATGTACGCGAACGTGCCAGATAGTTTTTCTTTGATTATTAGTTCATCAATGATCCGCTGGAAACACGCGACTCCGTTGGTCACACCAAATGGAATTCGATGGAATTGGTAGAGTTTGCCGGCAGCTTCGAGTGCGGTGAATGGTTTATCCCCGTCACGTAGGGGTATTTGGTGATATGCGCTCCGCAGATCTAGAGTACTGAAAACATTGTAAACAGCGACATTTTCAACTAGTTGATCGATCTTCGGCAAAGGGTAAGCATCAAGTTGCGTGAACCTGTTAATTGTCTGGGTATAATCAATAACTAACCGCTTTTTGTGACGTTCGCTGGTAGTAATTAGAACCTGAGCCCGCCAGGTTGAAGATGATGGCTCAATTATACCTTCTTTCAACAATTGTTCAATCTCCGATCTGATGAAACGCTCATCGACAAAAGAGTGGCGTCTGGATTTAGTGGCTATAGGCTTACAGTCAGCAGATAAGTTTTTAAAGAGAGACGGAGGTGACTTTGGCTGCCATAAGTCCATATATAGAGAGCGAAGGTTTGGGGCCTCCGAACGGGATCTCGACCTTTTCGTGCATTTTCATAAAGTCATGTCCAAACAGTACATCTGCACACAGATTAGGCATGACTGAAAATTTGAATTGTGAATAAACTGATTTCTTGTAGCGAATGGGTATGTATGTATGTATGTATGAAAGCACAAGCCTGATCCAGGCAAAGTGCCGTACAGTCAGAGACTGCACGTGGGCTAAGATACTGTCAAGTTGCCCAGTCCTAGACAGATATAAGAAAATAGATATGGTAGTAAGACTCCAGCGTGTTTCAGCATGCAGCTCACCACCGATGGCCAATCAATTTAGCACGGTGTTAGCCGCACAGCACATAAGTACTGTGCGATTGCACATCCGTGCGCGAATGGGTAGGTAAACCATGCCTTCGTATGTTCGGTATTAGCAAGAGTTATTTTGTTTATACACGGAACTAGTTCCCAAGAGTTCTTACGAACAACAGAGGAATTTATTTAGCTCTCAGAGCTCCCAGTATCTATTAGAGCCTGCAGTCGGATGCTTTTGACGTAAACAATAATGATTGCATTAGACAGGGATACAGGAGCAGCGGAACAGAACAAAGCGGAAACAACTGAACTTGTCGATGGACGGTTATTTCTCGTGTCAGATGATGACAAACAAACTCGGTGAAAATGACCTTTTTTCCACATCCTTTGCAAACAACGTCTCTGGCAGGACATTTTGGTCTTGGATGCCTAGATAACCCACAAAAATAACATTTTGCAGTATGCGCGGCGGCAGTCACCTCTACGGGCGTATCTGGATGTATTTGTGTTTGGTTAAGGGGGATATCATTGTTTGTGCATGGCAGCCTGTTAGCATATGATTCAGATTGTTTGAGAGCTAGTTCGAGTGATCTTGCTGTATCGAATGCTTTCTGGAAGTTGAGTGTTGAATGTTCTAACAATCTCTGTCGGGTTGCAGGGGACTGAATACCGCTGATGAAGGCATCTCGGAGTGCATCATCTTTATACTGCTCCATACTGACAGCACTGAAATTACAATCCCTGGCAAGGTTTCGTAGTTTATGAGTGAATAAGTCGAGTGATTGACCGTCTTGCTTACATGTCGCCAATAAATGTCGAGCGAAAATTTCAGTTTTCGGTTTAACATATATGGCCTCCAAGGTGAAAATGGCTTCGGCGTATGCAGTACAATCCGCAAGTAAATCATATACATCAGAGGAAACGAAGTTTAATAATACTTTCAACTTATCTGGTTCGAGCTCTTCAGCTCATTGAGAAAATTAGAAAATGTATTGAACCAGTGTTTCCAACGTTTAGCGGCGTCTGAGGCGTTTGGGTCAGCATTGAATTTCTCAGGTCGCAGGAACCGTTCCATTTACAAATAGTGATTTGAATAAATTGTTCTGATTGATCGATCAAACAAACAAGTGAGAAGAATGATTGCCTGTAAGCTAGGCTTTATTCAAATCACAATTGGAGTATGGTGGCTGCAAAGAGAAAGAGTATTACAATAAGACTAGAAGGTGATAAAGCATATAGCAGCAAAATTCGATCATATCACAGGTATTTCAACATGAACCGTTCAACAAACTCAGTTACGGAATGTACCAATTCATAACCTGGAGCCATCGCCGCTCGCTCACAAGAGCAGAAATTTCGCAGAAACCCAATGGTTAGCTAAACTGGAAGTCAGCACACAACGGTTCAACGCAGCTGTTTCTAAGAGATTTGTATCCCACTCCATTGTTCATCGATACTATCTTTGGGAACTACAAAAAGATGCAAACTCAAATTGGCCTGAAACACTCTTTGAACCAGATCATTAATCTCGGCAACATTCAGCTGCCTTGCAACGTTTCTACATTTCCCGCCAAAATGCATCGAGAGCTTAGCACAGACTAACGCATGATCTGACTTTAGACAGGTGCCCCACTATGAACGGCAATCTTGCACACTCCCCCGCCACAAGTAGCTGATAGCAATATGGTCAATTTGCGTGAACAAGGCCGCCGATTGAGATTTTCAGGTGGAGCAATGATGCTTCGAATGGCGGAAGTTAGTGCTAGCAAGGTAGAATCTGTGCTCTGATCACAAGCTAAGCAATCTTTCGCCGTTGTCAGTACAAGGACAATCGAGACCAAACCTTCCACCCACGAAATGCTCGTTTGAAGATAGACGGCCTACACGTGCGTTCATATATCCAACTAAGATATCGATCTCACTACTCGATGTAAGTCTAATAAGTTATTGTATCTTTCCATAGATCTCATCCTTGACAAGGTCAGAGCTACAATTAATCACTGCATAGGCAGCAACCACAATTATAATTATTATATTTGCACAATCTGATACAGATATGGTGCCGTTCAACATAAACAATGAGATGTACAAAGCGAGAAGGGGGGTACAAAGCGTTGACATCATCGTCATCGTTGAACGTAGGCATGATACTACCCGGTTGCCTACACCGAAGTAGTGCAACCTCAGCTCTAACACTCAAAACGATTCCGACACCAGCTTGACCAGATACCACGGCGTTGTCATCAGTGGACAGGCTTAGATAGTGTGACTTGCGTAATTTCGAAGGATTAGACAATCACGTAATCGAGCTAGAGTTATGCACGCGTGTATCCGACAAACAGCATACATCGATATCGAGGATATCAAATGTGTGAGCCAAGGCTGCCTGTTGTTCGATACTAGCTAAAGTCCCTACATTAAACGCCGCTAATTAGAATGGTATGCGATGGCATAAGAATGCGCTGAAGGCATTCGAAGCGGGCAAAATATTATAAGTGGCTAAATTTGGAGACCTCAATAAACAAGCGGTACTTCTGTCAAGGCTGCCCAAAGAACTACAAAACAGAAAGCGTTTATTAAAAAAGTTTGCATGCAGTGTGAGATCATTGAAAGCATTGTGAGCAGAGTGTGAGAACACGGGATCTGTCATTTTTACCCGTATTTTCATATTTGCTTGTGGTCGTGATACTACCCGTTTGCCAAGGCCGAAGTAGAGGGTTGGCTTCGGAAGCATTTGGCTAAAAAGCCTTAACCATAAGGCAGTGGGTTGAGACTGAGTTTGTCTTACCTCTATCCATTGACCTTCCTGGTATGAGTAGCTCTGCTTGCACCAAAAGACCACCCAGTACAGCTCAATGGGTCATGGAGGTACACAAAACATCGCACCACGTTAAGGTCCAGTCTCAGCGCAACTAAGACTGTGTCATCAATCATCATCAAAGACAGCATTACAATCGGTAGCACGTACCGAATGCTTAACTGCCATACAACCATGGAAAAGTAAAATCCTAAAAGATGGGGAAGGGTGGGACTTAAATAGCTACGGCTTCTATAGAAAAGTAAGCACATACAAACTGGGAAGAGGTGCCTACACCTCGAATGGAACATACATTCAAACAAGTTTCGTGAACGAGTAGAGCGACATCAGCACGGCAGCTTCCTTGCGGCTTTCACTGTCATGCATCATAATAAGCTTTTCTCGTCACTCCGCTTGACAACATACAAGGTTAAGCAAACACTCCAAGAAGATGCTTAGTGCAAGACCGCCATTGAACACGGTTTCGGAACATATCCTGAAGCGTAACTAACCACTGCGACATCTGATCGCGGGGACACCAGCCTGGAAGACGCGCTGCGCCTACTTTGGAAAGATTACTAGTAAGGGTTTTTAACTGCCTATGCCATGTGACGGTTTGGCCACCCCGAGATTTACGCCAATCAGGATGTGGCGTCGCAAAAAGAATTTGTTTCGGAAGTCGGTGGTCCGGCATCCGTAAAACGTGACCCAACCAGCGTAACCTATGCAGGTTGATCTGCTTCTCTATATCAACATTACTACCGGACAACTTATTTCGGAGAGCATCGGTGCGCATGCGATTGTAACAGCTAACTCCTAGAATGCTGCGAAGACACCGGTTGTCAAATACTTGAAGACGCTGAATGGGTTCTTTACGTAAGGTCCAGGTTTCGCACCCATATAGTAACACAGCGCGAACTGTCGCTTTATAGACTCTACCCTTGAGTAACAGAGATAGTCCTTTCTGACGCCAGAGGTGACCTAGGTTGCGGAATGCTACGGTCGCTTTAGAGATGCGTGCCGATACCTCGTCATCTAAAGATGAAGAATTATTGATACAACTACCGAGATACGTAAAACGATCTACAATTTCAAGTGCCTGATTGTCGAGTAATAAGGTTTCGTTCGATATGTCGATGTCCTGCAGCAGAACACTACACTTAGAGGGTGCAAAACGCATTCCAAATGCGGGCACAATACTAGATAGCTTGTTCAGTATCGCCTGTGCATCTGTGTACGAGTCGAAGAGGAGAACTATATCATCAGCATAATCCAAGTCGAGAAGCTTGACGCCTGGCATTATGTGAACTCCGAAAGCTGGGGCACCATCGTTGCACAATTCCATAATTGCATCAATTACGAAATTGAACAGAAACGGAGAAATCGGGCATCCTTGTCGGACGCCACTTGTGGTGTGGAATTTGGGTGAGAGTTCGTTGTAAACCCTAACGCATCCGGATGTATGAGCATAAAGTGCGCGTAGTATGTTGACATACTTTTGCGGAACGCCTTTGCACAGCAAAGTGTTAAACATGACATTTCGGTCGACTGAGTCAAATGCTCCTTTGAAGTCTAAAAAGATGGCTATTGTCGGCTGTCTATAAGTGTGCCGCAGTTCTAGGATCCGTCGAAGAGTAAAAATGTGGTCGACGCAGCCTCTGCCAGGCCGGAAGCCAGCTTGCTGCTCTCGGATCTGTGATTCCCTATGCGAAGTTAATCTTCGAAGACATATGGACGCTAATAATCTCGTAATGATGGGAGTGAGACTTATCCCACGGTGATTAGAGCATAAGCTTCGCACACCTTTTTTGAATATAGGTATGATAACCGATTCGCCCCAACTCGGAGGGACGGATTCTGATAACCACACTTCACGGAGGAGATCGCCTAATGTGCTAATTAGGACTTGGCCACCTTCTTTGAACAAAACAGGTGGTATGTCATCGGGGCCGGCAGCTTTGAACCGTTTCATCGATTCGATACATTCTTCAATTTCTGAATCATTAGGGGGATCTACGCTAACAGACCAAGGATCACATTGCTTCAAATGAAGAAAAGATTTTGTTGCAGGCGACCAGCTGAATTGTTCTTCAAAATGTTCGGCCCAACGAGAGAGGCGGCGATTCTTATTAGCGATAAGAGTACCGTCTACTTCAGCGATAGTCTCACTCACTCCTTTTTTCGTAGGCCCGGTCGATCGAATAAGTTGGAAGAGTTTTCGCACGTTACCCGCATTATTTGCTATTTCCATTTCTTCGACTTTATTTAGCCACCACCTTTCTCTGTCTAGTCTTAAGCTCCGTTTAAGTTCATTCCTCACGTGTCTACGCTCTGTGTTGTGTCCAGGACCATGAGGTATTTGGCGTCGCTGGTGAAGAATTTCTATAGAGCGCTGTGAAATCCAGTGGGACTTTTGGGTTGGTTGTGCAGTCTCACAGGCTGTTATTGCGGCGGCTCGCATAATCCCTGCTATTTTGTTCCACCTTTCATCGGTAGTTGCATACTGGGCAACTGGGAGTGAGTTACTCAAGGTGGTCCTATAAATGTCTTGAACTGCAGGCAGAGAGAATTTTTCGACCACAATGCGTTTCCCATTCGAAGGCTTCGTACCGGAGAACTTTAACGAGAACCTACATCGCACAAGAGCATGATCTGAATCTATGCAGGTATTCCAAAAGGAGCGGCAGTCCTCAATGCAACCTCTCCAGCGAGCACTTATGGCGATATGGTCGATTTGGGCCGAAGGTTGGCTTCCATCCGGCGAGCGCCATGTGGTAATTTGACATCTTTTATGGCGAAAGGAAGTGCTGCTAATGAATAATCGAGATTGTGCACAGAATTGTATAAACCGTTCACCATTATCTGTGCGTTGGCTTTCAAGACCAAACATGCCACCTAATTGTGATTCAGATGTATCTAAGCGACCTAGTCTGGCATTCATATCTCCCGCTAAGACAACAATATCGGAGCTTTTTGCACGTCGCAAAAGAGCATAAAGATCGTCGTAGAAGGCGTTCTTCTCGTCGTCGGAATTGGTGTTAGTCGGAGCGTAAGTTGCTACAATGAACAAACATCTCTGATTAGAAGATTTTGAGGTTGGTCTAATATTAGTGGCTAGTCTAACTGCGCACATCCTGCTTTTCCAAGGAATCCAATCGATTAGACATGGTTCGGCACGGGAATTCAGCACTATACCAACACCCGCCTGTCCTGAGATGGCAGCTACAGAATCACCAGAGCAGCGTAAAAAGTAGCGAGTTGAAAGGTTTGGGGCAGTAAGTTCAGTAATTATGGACGGATCGTATAAGCGCGTTTCCGATAAACAGCAAACATCAATAGATAGACTATCTAAGGTAAGAGCCAGTGCAGCTTGCTGGCCTATTTGTCTGAGAGTTCTGACATTCATTGCACCGATGTGAGCTGAACCCGTGGTTTCAGAAAGTGGTCTGTAAATTCGCGAACAGAAAATGTTCCAACATGTTCAGCGCGGTCTTTTCTAAAGCTGGGATTGACAGACGGAGAGTTGTTAAGAATGGATGGGGGAGGGGAAGGGTCAGAAACAGTTTGAAGAGTAGGGCCAGCAGTAGCTTGTTTTCGCTTACCCGCCCTGCTGTATGCAGCAGGTAAGGCGACCCTGTTTATCGTGCGCGACGGCCGATGCACTATGGAGTTGGGTTTCGTATTAATAGTCATGGTCATGGTTGTATGCGGGCTGGGATACTGCCAGGTCGCCCATGCCTAGACAGGAGAACAATTAGGGTTCTCGACCAAAGCCTTTGGCTAAAAAGCCTGACCCACAAGGCAGCGGGTTAAGTTGAGACCGTGTTCGTCTGACCTCTATCCATTGACCTTCCTGGTATGAGTGACTCTGAAGGTGCTCGGAAGGCACCACCCAGCATAGCTCAATGGGTCATAGAGGTGCACAAACCATCGCACCACGTTAAGGTCCAGTCTCAGCGCGACGAAGACTGTGTACTTTGAAATTATGTTTATATTCAATCATCTTTCAACGGAAACAAACGAATCCTACTAATGGAATAAGAACTGCTTGGTCTTCACCCATGCGTCGTATAAGTAAGTCTGAGGTTGTAACGCCATCAAATTTTATGCTAGGTTCTCAGCAGAAAAATGACGTTTTACGTAGATTGACATCTGCTGATTAGTTGAAACTGCGTATACACTGTACTGTTTCTGTCCATTGTCGTTTTTAGTTTCTATACATAGGTAACCTAATGATATTTCAACCTGTACGCGTTTCAATAGCCTCAGTTCATGCTTGTGGCCACAACGATGCACTTAAAATGGTGTAATACTTGCTACGTGATAATTGGTTTCTCACTAATCCCAATTCGCGCTTTCCAGAGATGATAATTTTTGTTGTATTTCAGCATGCCGCAGTACATTTCGAGCATAAGTTCTTCTTGGATTCGGGGCTTTGCGACAGCTATCACGTCGTCCTTCGTAGTCGGTTCTGTCTATTTCGGTTATTCAGCTTTTACTCGACCCAGCACAGTTAAAAGAGTACGTCTATATTAAATCTTAATTTTTGACAGAAAAGTGTTCACAGTTCCTACGAAAAACGATTCCGTGATTTCGCTACACTTTCATATAATGGTGTTCTTTACATGACCCCAACGGATTTTTTAAGGTCACTTGTGCAGGATCATGCAGAAGGTAGCTTTGCCGTATTCTTAACTGTTTAAAAGTTTACAACTCCGTTGTTTCGTCTGAAGCAGATGTGAATTCGATGCTGTCGTGTACCCCGTCGCATCGCAAAGGGTCTTCTAAATTATTTCGAAATTTGAAGAATCGTGGACTTATCTCTTTTACCGAATACCTATTTTTAATTCAAATTTTGACAAGTGCGTAACCCACAACTTAAACCGTATTCGGTAGAGCCTATTTCTGGACTTGAAATTGCTTTCAAAATGTTAGATTCCGATCTGAATGGTTCGGTCGATGTGACGGAATTCGTTAAAGTAACTTCCATACTTATTCATTTCCTTCTTGAAGCTGAACAACGTTATTGCAAAAGCGAAAGGTAGTCCAATCGAAGGAAGTGACGTCCCATCTGATTTGGTAATCTATTGTTCTGAATTTTCTAAGGTTGCTAAGGTTGTCTCTGGTTCTGATCGTTTTCGTACCACACTTGTTGTGCATTTATTTGAAAAAGGTGGAAAATCCCATCTCTCTTTGAATGATTTTACACGGTAAGCTCACTTTCCAGCTTATATTTTGTCGCACCAAGATTCGTTCAAGACTTTCAACGCGAATCACACGAAGTTGAATTTCAAAACCAATCATTTGGTAGTAGTTTCATTTCATCCACTGGCTTCGCTCGTATTCTTCTGCGGCATACTCACGCATCTTCCTCGGCTTATGACACTTACCTTGAAAGGCTATCAGCAAGAATACCCGAACCACTGGTAATTTTAGTCTTTATAACCTCATCTCATCTTCCAGACAATTTCATTTGAAGATTATTTGAAATTCTTCGACTTTTTAAATTCGTTGGATGATTTTTCCTTGGTTGTGAGAATGTTTACAATCACGGGCCGACCTTTGACAATTTGTACGTCGCTTTTCTTTTCATTATAACGCTGTTTTTGATTAGCATAGTTTCATTATTATCAAAATTATTATTATTTTTTTTTCAAATTTACAGTTAATTTACTGCTTTTAAATTCTTGTTAGATTCTTCATAATCTATCCGACCATAGTATTTTGATGGTGTAATAATCGTGTACGTATTATGAAATCACAAAGCGAGATCTGCAGTATCATTGACTGCACGTGGACTGTCAGGGTTAACATACCTAGACGGTCATAAAAGTAAAAATACAAATGAGGCTCCAGCATGTTGTTGCACGGATTTGCTGTCTTCAAGTACTTCTGTACTGCGCAGCTAACATCCTGCTATATTTATGCACTAATGACACTGAGCTGCATGCGAAAACGCGCTGGTGTCTCACTACCATTTGTACTTCTTACATCTGTCTTGGCCTGGGCAACCTGACAGCATCTTTATCTCTGATTGTGCATAACTGTCTGGATCAGACTTGTTGTTCCATCAGGTAGGGACAGTAGGATCAGGATCCGCATGCACTTGAAACAGTAGAATAGTGCATGCAAATGAGCTTTTTGTGCATGATCATGGGTTCAAACCCAGTCTACATGAGAGTGGGCTCATGTGATTGAACAGGTTGGTCGTACCAACCTTATTCAAAAGTGGTATGCATGCGCAACTCGTTTACCATTCTTCCACTGTTTCAATCGCATGCGGATCCTGATCCTACTGTCCCTACCTGATGAGTGCAAACTGCACGAAACCGGTCGTGAGGTGTGTGTGTGTGTGACGGAAATGCATGCAAATGAGCTTTTTTGTTCATGAGAATGAGATTACCTTTTTCGCCGTGATCCATATAGCTCGTGCTTTTGTTCGTTGCGTCCAGGTTTTAAGCTTATTATTTGAAAAGATGCGGAATGCTTGTCATGATTGTTGACAGTATGACGTACTTGAGATTTCATACATATGTCTTTATGTTCACGCTACTTTGTTACCATTCACGTTTGCCATCGTTGGCTTCGGTCCCGAAACACTGTATTTGCTTGTCGTCATTGTGCGTGTGTATGAAATCACAATCTTGGAGCCAGGCATAACGCCGCGATTGACCTCGGTTGAGACATTGCCGTGCCGCACAGGCCCAGGCAGATGTAAGAAAGTAATAATGTTTGAGAGAGTTTAGCGTGCTTTCGCATGTATTTCATTACTAGCGGCGAATCACTTTTGGACGGCGTTACTTCCGCCGTACAGAAGTACTACACGGTTGCACATCCTCCTCACATGTTCGCTGTCTTGTGAATCCACTTTCACCGCGCGAATATTTCCATCGTGATTTCTTTCTGCACTTACAGTATGAGAATTATGCTCGATTTTCGTTAAAAGACGGTTTACATTGTATGTTTGCAACAGATGTATGATCCTTTAACTCCAATATACTCCT
>JACCGJ010006017.1:0-67485 GCA_013407085.1 Atriophallophorus winterbourni
TTATGGAATATTTCATCCAAGCCTGGGCACCATGGCTGAGGAAGGATATCGAACTACTCGACAGGATTTATCATCGTGCTACAAAGTTGGTCTCCGGTACAGAAATTTGCCTTTCACAGAGCGAGTGTTAAAACTGAACCTACAAGATTTTACCCAACGGCGGATACGTAGTGACCTTATGTTGACCTTCAAAATCCTGCATTCTGTAAACCATCCCCTTAAACACTTGCTAAAGCCCAATGACCTTACTAGAACACGAACACATTCAAAGGCTTTAGGCATTCCGCATTCTCGATTGGATATACGTCGTAATTTTTTCTCCGTAAGAATTTGTTTCACTTGGAACTATTTGCCTGAAAAAATCACACGATCAGAATCTGTTGAGGTTTTCGCTTCCAAACTCGATGAGTTTATGACGAACCATGCGGTATGCAAATGTCCCTATTGATTTTTGAGATATTTTATATTTTTTATATATTTTTATATGTTCCATATACCTTGTCATCCTATGGTTATTGTTAAGCTTAATGCTTTTTTCTACCATAAAATTTTCTGAGTTCTGAGTTCTTTGAGTGAATTCGCATAGACCCAGACGTCGTATTCTTTTGGTGTACGGAACATTGCGAAGAACCATTATTAACTTTGTTGCTCGCTGATAGATTTTATCAAAGAGAGCAGCCAAGGCGAGCAGACATCTACGGCATATTACATCGTAGGGAGAAGGTAGACGTTTATTAACCTTGGTACCGTCACCAGCGAGAAATTTCCAAATATTCTTCGAAAGATAACTAGTAAGCTGCTGCCTTGTAGATATAAATTATGGCAGAGAAACGTGTTCTTCAGGTTTCCACTAATCCATACACCAACATCTGTTTCCAAGAAGCTCTATGCCGAGTATTCAGTTCCCTATCGATATGTTCAAGGAATATTGTTGCCAAAGTGCTGCATCGTTCATTTCCGTATGTTGAATGTCATGTCATACATAGCTGCCCAATCTAACGCGTTATCCAAATCCATTTACAGTTTCTCATAGTCATCTTACAAACAGATTCCTATCCGAATTTTTATATTATCCGCGAACTGGAATATTTTGGATCGTATGAGGGGTGGTAATCGTTTATGCAAAAAAGAAAGCGAAGTGGGGCTAGCACGGATCCTTGTGGGACTCAGCTAGTGGTTTTCAACGTTTTCTTTAAATCTAGTGTGGTTATCTGACATGCATTCGCACACCCATTTGAGGAGTGGTTTACATATTTTCAAAAGTATCAGTTTTTGACGAAAAGATGGTTATTGGCTCTGCCAAAAGCTTTTAAAATATCTAAGTAGCAAAATTTTTTTATGCAACAGCAATTATCTATTTTTTCGGTTTATTCGATTAACGCTATAAGAATATTCGTTACACAAAAGCGATGAATTTGAAATTCATGGAGCGCTGACGAAAACAAATTACGCAATACAAATGGTGCCACCATTCTTTCTAAGACTGTACGCTCCATGTCCATACCAATAACACGTAATAGTTTGACCTGACGATAATTTTCAGAGTCAGATCGGCAGCTGCCTTTGAAGATAGGTGTAATGACCCCGGACTTCAAATATTTTGGTACCACTCTTTTAAACAGGCTGGAAAGTGGTTCACAAAGCTGACGATGACAGAACCTGAGCACATCCGTTTTGATGCCATCCGCACCTCTGGATTTTCCTACATTAATTTTGAGCAATTGACTTGCGACAATCTCCGGATTTATCTCGATTCCTGAGTTGCTTGAATACTCACAACGTTCTACTGCAGTCTTAATCACGAACACGTAAGAATGCAGAAACGAAAAATCATTTGTGTTTTCCAACGCGGCTTCAGTGATTTTCTCACCATTCTGGATGGAAAATCACTAAATTCGACTTTTTCTTTCCCGGTCATGATCTTTTATAATTACTTTGAGTTGCGTTCCATTTTAATAGCAGTATTAACTGGTGCGTTCTCAGCACGATCACAAGCAGTAGAAATACGTAACCGAAACACTGAATATTAAATACGCCATACTTGTGAATGCTTTTAGGCTTTTAGACTTTCCCAAGTCTAAAAGCCGCGCATAAGCACTGGTTTTGTCGAGCGAGCGATGATGAATGGCGTGAACGTGGTAAAATATGGGTAATCACGAATAACAGCAAAATCAAAATTGAATCATGCAATACGTTTGGGTAGTTGATCGCACGATGTTGAATATATAACCATTCGATGTGAATAATAAGATCTTTTCGAGGACGTTAATCCCTCTGAGGACTCGAAGAGTATTAACAACATTGCACGTATTACTGAATACCGTTACGAAATTGGTATATGCAGCAAGCTGGGTATAAAATATCTGCGTAAGTGTAGGTGCAAGAACAGTATATCTTGATAATCTGGAGCTGAAATTAATGCGACCGCACTAATAATCATAAATGAAACAAAAATGCTTTGTTACGGCTCAAATCCAGGTCACTTCTGGTGAGCCGTATTTATAGGTCTCTCATTATGTTCCACCTAAGAGACGATTAGTTCTGAGCATATCTTACTTGTGGCTTTGTTCAATCACAAAACATTTTAGTGGTTGACATGGAGAAATACTGGTATCATGCTCAACATGCATAGGTTAACTGAAAGAAAACTTTTTCATTTCAAACTTCGAGCTTCAGAATTGCAGTTATTTTTATTCTTATTATATATTTGAATTCGGTGTAGATGTTAAAGAAACTACTCGTAATTTAATAATTTTAGCATTCTTGAAAATCCCGCAACGGCAAAGATGGCAACATCGTAGTTTAAATGTTCAGTCAGTTGTTTGCATATAAAAATGTACAGACATTCCACTTGAATCTCTAATCTCTAGTTTTTCTCTATTTGCTAGTTGTTATTAGTATTTTCTCACTTAATTCAGGAAATACAATGTTTTGGAGCACGGACATGAGAAAATTTCTCCAGCTTAGTTTCCTGAACTGACCATGAAATCAGATGCAGCCTACTAGCGAACTAACTTGAAAAGAGCAATTTGAATTCGAAAAGACTGCCGAGGGCAACCAAAACGTTTCTATTTATACGAGTAAATCTCCGGGTACGGTGATCCTCATCAATCATCGCATCGATTTCAGGATGGTACTATTTCGTGCACAAATTCCATTATCGGTTTATGGCTGTTGGGTAGGAGACTATAACAAATGTGTTTTACTGGACCTGAAAACAATTGACCTTGTCATTTTCCCGTGCACACATGCTACGTGACTATGCTTCTGTACCGTTGTACACGATTTGGCTACCGCGATGCAATCTTCATTATCCTGTGCATTTTCTTCGAACTTCGTGTGACGTTATTGTAATACTCAGTCTACTACAAAATTGGTGAAACAATGTGATAAACGCACCCTTCTTTTACTACAAATTGGTGAGTCCTATGTACACGTATACCGCGCGTTGATATTTAGATATTTATAACTCGAACAAGTGTTTACGAAAGAAAGAATACCCAACTTAACTGAAGAATATGAAGACAACGCTTCCAGTTACTTCTTGGCTTGCAAGTTCGAACAACTAGTTCACTGGACTTTCACCTCTGGAAAAGTGAGAATAGCCCTCATCGAGAAACCAGAAATCACACAACACCTTGAAGACCAATTACCACGTCAGGCAACCTCAAGGTGTATTTATCAATTCAGCTGCTACTGTGTAGCAGGATACCTCGGGCGTACGATACGGAAACTGGTAATGTGGATGTTTAAACATCACCGTATTTATTTAAGCAAAGGTTGTTTTAAGATGGTGCATAGTTTTAGTCTAGCTCATCCAATTGTCACGGGCATTGAGTAAAGCATGAAAAGGCTATCTCAATTGTCTACACGGTTCATTACAACGTGTAGTTCATAGTTGTTCTCCAAGCTCGTATGGTTGATTGCGGACGTTTCGTCATCAAACTAGATGACATCATCAGCGAAACGTCTTTACAACGTCTGCCAGAGAGTTGACTGGAACATCTTGCTAATAGCTGAGTCGATTGTAATTAAATTAATTAAATCAAACCTATCCGTTCAAAAATGGCCAGATTGTGATCTTTTGTTACGCTATCCAACATCTGAATCGATCAAATAATCACCAATTCGTTGGTGGGGCATGTGTAATGGTAATGCATGCAATTGAGCTTTTTTCATGGTCATGCGTTCAAAAACTGTCTACATGAGTGTGGGATCAGATGATCTAAAAGGTTGGTCGTACAATACTCATCCAACAGTGGCATACAATCGCAACATGTTTACCATTCTTTCAATGTTTCAAACACAAGCGAATCCTGATCCTACTGGTAATACATTGTGAGTGCAAACATCACGAAACCGGTCTTGTGGAATGTGTTATGGAAATGCATGAAAATGAGCTTATTTGTTCATAGTCATTGGTTCAAACCATGTCACCATGATTGTGGGCTCATGTGATTAAAAGTGTTGGTTGCCAAACATTATCCAACAGTGACATACAAGCGCAACTTGTTTAACATTCGTCCACTATTAAGAGTACAATCCAATCCAGAGTGATTCCATTGTCCCTATCTGATAAGTGTAAACACAATAAAAACGCTCGTGGGTTGTGTGTGATGGAAATGCATGAGTCTCGGCTCATGTAGTTTTACAGGTTGATGGTCTCAAACTTATCCCACAGTAGCGAACAAGTGTAACATTTTTACAAATCATCCTCGTCTACTAGCGCATGCGGATCTTGATTCTACCGACCGTACCTGATGAGTAAAAACAGAACGAAAACGGCCGTAAGGTGTGTGTGATGGAAATAAACGCAAATATGATTTTTTCTAAAGGTAATCGGTTCAAACCTTATTTACATGAATGTGAGCTCTTGTGGTAGAAAAGGTTGGTTGTATCAAATTATGCAACAGTTGCATGCAAGAGCAACTCGATTATTCCACCGTTTCAAGCGCACGCGGATCCTCATCCTGCTGTCCCTACAGCAAACAGCAAAGAGCACGAAACCGGTTTTGTAGTGTGTGATGGAAATGTATGCAAATAAGCTTTTCATTGGCATGCTTTCAAGCATTGTCTACATGAGTGTGGGCTAATGTCATCACAGACAGCATTATACTGGTAGCACGTACCGAATGCTGAACTGCCACACAAATACGAAACAGTAAAATCCTAAAAGATGGGGAAGGGTGGGACTTAAATAGCTACGGATTCTATAGAAAAGTAAGCACAAACAAACTGGGAAGAGGTGCCTGAACCTCGAATGGAACAAGTTAATGTGATTGAAAATGTTGGTCGTACCAACCTTACTCAATAGTGGCATACAAGCGCAACTTGTTCTCACTTCTTCTTCTGCTATAAGCGCATGCGTATCCTGATCCTACTGTCCCTTCCTGATGATTGCAAACAGTACGAAACCGGTCGTGGTTTGTGTGTGTGATGGAGATGTATGCAAATGAGCTTTTATATTCATGGTCATGGGTTTTAAACCCAGTCTACATGAGTGGGGGCTCATGTGATTGAACATGCTGGTCGTACCAACCTTACCCACCAGTGGCATACGAGCGTAAATTGTTTACAATTCTTGCCCTGATATAAGCGCATGCGGATCATTATACTACGATTCCTACTTGTTGATTGCGAACAACACAAATCCGATCGTCCGGTGTGTGTGGTTGGAATGCATGCGAATGTGCTTATTACTTCACGGTCATTTGTTCAAACACTGTCTACATGAGTGTGGTCTCATGTTATTAAATATTTTGTTTATCCCAAACTTATTCAACAATAGGTTACTTGCGCAACTTGTTTACCATTATTCCTCTGCTACAAGCGCAAGAGGATACTGATCCTACTGTCCCTACCCGCTAAGCGCAAACTGCACTAAAGCGATCTTGCGTTTTGTTTTATGAAAATGCATGCACATAAGCTTTTTGTTCATTGTCATTGGTTCAAACGCAATCTACATTATTGCAGGGGCAAGTGATTGAACAGGTTGGTCGCACAGTGACATACAATCGCAACTTGTTTTCCATTCTTCCACTGTCTCAAGCGCAAGCGGATCCTGATCAAACTTTAGCTATCTCAGGAGTGCAAACGTAACCAGTCTTTGAGTTTGTATGATGGAAATGAAAGCAAATGTGCTTTTTTAATGAAGGTAATCTATTCAAACCATGTCTACATGATTGTGGACTCATTTGATTGAACAGGTTGTTCGCCCAACCTTATGCAAAAGTGGCATACAAGCGCATCTTCTTTACCATTCTTCCACTGTTTCTCCTGAAGCACGCTTTTGGAACGTGAACAGAAGGCATTTACCTACGCACGCGAAGTGATGGCAAGCTTTTCAACATGAACTTGTTGAGATCTTAGACCAAGTCAAGGGATGTGATAATCCGTGACCTGTTTGCCGACGATGCAGCCATTATTTTTTACTCACAAGAACACCTCCAGTCGCTAATGCACTGTTTTTCGTCTGCGTGTAAAGACTTTGGGCTAACAATCAGCATGAGCAGAACCAAAGTCCTTTATCACGGGATTTTCACGACTTCAATAATCACTGTTAGAAACTGTCAGCTTAAACCAGTACATCATTTCACATTTCTTGGTTCAACCATTGCAGTTAACCTCTCGCTACACACGGAAATTGATAAGCGGAATTGTTGAGCAGCTGTCATTTTGTCTCAATTGCACTTTCGTGTTTGAGTCAACCGCAAGTTGAATGTAAAGACAAAGATTATGGTATGTGCGTGCGTGCTTATTGAATGCTTTACTGTAGGGGCTGTAACATGGACCGTCCTCCCAAGACACGAACGGAAGCTGAATGCTATTCATTTAAGTAGCATCAGCCGTATCTTGAACATATCGTGAATGGAATAAGTGAGTATTGCTGAAGTGCTTTCAAAAGCTGGTCCACAGAGCATGTTCACCTTCTTACGACAGCGCCGCCAGCGGTGGCGGTCTTCAGAATGGAAAATGGTCGTATTCCGAAAGATCTACTCCAAGGTGAGTTGAAATCAGGAAGTCGACTATTAGGTAGAACTCAGTTGCGGTACAAAGACGTTTGCGAAAGAGATATGAAAGCTCTAGGCATTGACCACGCGAGCTGGGAAGAACTTGCTCTTGACCGCTCACATTGGAGGCATTGTTTAAAGCGTGGTCTGCAAGCTGTGGCGGAGCAGATACAACTTTCAACTGCTGAACGAAGATCACGCCGCCGACGTTCAACTGACGCCGATCGACCGAGTACTACCTATCGCTGTGATCGCTGCGGGAGAGATTTTTCCTCCCGAATCGAAAAGCTGTGGAACGTGAAAAATCATGCGATTGTGATGTACATCCATGGTCGTCATCGGCCGAAGGAGGCCAACATCAAATTTGAATCATAAACAATAGATTTATTAATAAATGTAGATCGTGCATGATACGGAAACCAAATCTCACCATTGAAAATACAAATTGCGCGAACGAGCCATCACGATATGATCGGATTATACTCGTCTCTGATCCACATGACAACTAGTTTCCGACACCCATCTCATTATTAGTGCTCTTCTGAAATAATCGAATCCCGTATATCTTTAACTTCCAAATCACACTGTATTCACTGATCTCTTTAACGCGTTGAATTCAAACGTGAAAATTTGCCCAGGCATTTATCATTTCGTCACAAACTGACCCCACTAAATTGATCCCGCCATATTGGTCTAAATACTTGATCACGTGTCAGCATGTGGAAACTCGCAGAAGGTTAACCAAACCATACATTGACGGGGACGTTACTATATCTAAGCTAAAATACCATCAACTAATCTTACTAGCCGCTGAAATGAAAATTGTTTATCTACGTTCGATTTGAACATCGATCTCAACATTATTTGTGGGAGCATATCATACTCAAACGTTCATCCCATATATTTCATCCAACGAAAAACATAGATTTCGACAAATTTAGTGTTGCGTTCCCACCCCCACACTTTTGACTAGTTTCTCGTAAACCATCTCTGCTCCTTTCCTGACAGTCCTATTATGTTTTGTCTATGTCGGATTTGCTTGTCGTGTTCCCAAAAGTGCGTTTCAACTTACTGGGTACAATGATATTTCTCTAGGCATAACCGCGTATGTTTGATAGCGAATCTAGTAGGTCCGACTTTCATTTCAATCAATATGTTGCATTTTGGTTTAGTTTAAATTTGGTGTGCACAATCATCATCACACTATTCTCTTAAATCTTGCTTACGTAACTCTCAAGGTCAAATCTTTTCCCGTCAAGACTTTTCCGTAACACTATGCTGGCATCAAGGGACCAATACAACGCAATTTTTAGTGCAAATTCCCATTCTTCTATGCACTGCATGAAGTATTTGATTCTTCTAATTCAACTGTTCACCTTAAAGTTGCCAGTACGCAGCAACGGACTTTAACCGATTGCACTCAAATTTCCTTGCATTATGAATACACGATCGGTCCCAAACATATTCCAATCGATTGCTGGTTACGTGTAATTTCGTCGGAGATCACATAAAATGTGTTTTGGAATGAAACCAACAGAAACAATTTGCTGTAACGCAATACATCATTTCTGAGAAAGTTTGTGACAAAAATATGATAATAGTGTTTGGCTAATGCTAATTTATGGGATTATATTTAAACAATTCTTTAACGTGGGAATCAATCCAAAAAGATTCACACATGTTGAGGCTACACCCTAAACTCCCTAAAATTTTAATAAAAAATTAAACGAAGATGATGAGGGCATTGATTTTTAAATGAGATAATAAGTAAAGTATAGTTTTCTTAATGATCACCCTAGGCGCACGGGTTCAAACGAAAAATGGTACAAGATATCAATGTTTTGCATGTAGTTCCATTACAAATTCGTGCTGTAGGCTCTCATGAGGTAAGGACAGGATCAGAATCGCATGTCATGGATCAGAAAGATAATTTAAAGATCCGTTGATTGATCTTAGTTTATATCAATACCAAACTTGATGGCATACGGTGCGTGAGTACTAAATGTCGTAACAGCAATTTCTGGGGGAAAACACAAAATGAAGAACGATTCAAGTGTTGAACATATCGTCAATGACTAAAATCAAAGAACGTTGGGGTGCTGTTCCATGAGAATCTACGGAGCTTGAACAAATATATTGAGACTGCTTTGTCTACACTGGCTGGTCAAGCCTATGTCGATTTTTAAGAGATATATCAAAAATTTGAGTCACTTGGTCGACATATGTGTAGGCTGCGCTTATAGTACAAATACATTGGTTGATATTACATAGGTGTTCGCGAGGTTAACTCTCCTCCGTCAATGAACAAGTTTTTATACGTTTTTCTCATGCACGAAGTCAACGATTCACAGGCAGAAAAGGAGACATCCGGTTTCGATAACGATTCCGTGAATAAGCTTCAAAATGTTCAGTTCTTTATATAATTCATCGTCAGAGACTGCTGAAAGTCACAGTTCTAAAGAAATATTGTATAGAAGGCATAGTATTTTTGTGAGATTAAGTATATTTTATCGATTATGTGCAAGCCCAGCCAAATTTCCTCCATGTGTCGCATTCAAAAAACCATTCAATATGATCACGAGACCGTATCGAACACATTTTCAAACGAACTGACCAGGCAAACACGTAATCATATATCTAAACATGTGGCGAATTATACTTGCGTTCTGTATTCTGCTACTCCGATGCTCCTGCTTTGTTTACTTTATTGAACAAGAGAATTGGGGGATCGATGTATTTTGGCGATGCAGGGGTACACCAGAACTAAAAGCGCAACGTGTGTTCCTGCTGGAAGAGGCCGTGGCTACATATTACGAAACCTTGATGGGAGGTCGATTTCAAGAAGACAAGCAACTTGATCTTGTCGTTCCACCCGCAAGTGTGCTGGGGTCCCCGTTATATTTGGAATTAATAGACATGGTTTTACAAACTGAGGAAGAAAATTTCGGCAATCAGTTATACATGAAGATGAATTGTGAGCTGTTCAACAATAAAGAGTGGGTGAGGGATATATTCAATCGACCACTCGCTAGAAATACCGTGACCGTACGAGCTATCCTGGATATTATTTACCGGTAAGTTAAATGCCAAATAGCAAAAAATATCACCAGAGATCAATATTTAATTGTTGATATTATAATTGAAATCAGCATTACGGCGAATACACGTAACGGTTATCTAATGTGATGCAGTCGAAACTAGAAGTATATGAGTGTATCGAAATCGAGCGGACTCCTGTGACGAATCGGTACAGGTATAGTGATGTAAGATGCTCAGAATTAGACTGGAGACTACATTTTCCACCATACAGCCCCTGGATACTAATAAATTATGAAAAGGGTTCATTAACTTCATCGTGCACATTATATGGATTGACAACGCCTCAGCACAATCAAACAGGTTAAGAAGAGGTCTACAACATTTATATTTTAGGATAATTCTGAAACGTCCCTTGAAGTAGTCAGCAAATGCAAAATTACATCTGTAATCAACCCACTTAAACTACAGCTTAATATCAGTGTATTATTCCAGCTTCAAAGCATATCCACGGGTTTTTAGGCCATTCGCGAGTGGTAAAATTTCACGCAGTTCGTAACCATATGCTCCTAGTAATATGCGACAAGTTAGCAGCAAGTCATAGCAAACAAGCCGAATACTGAGCAACATAAGGTTGAGGTCGATTTCAATTCTTGCACTCTTTTAGTCGCCCGCCGTTGCACATTTTCCAGCTGGTCACGTTCTTCCTCAGATTGAGGGAAGCACTCTGATAAACCATATTCCAAAACTGTTCTCCATTATGTAATGAAAAAGAATGCGAAATATTTGTTGAGTAATCGCTTAGAACGACTGACTAATAGCCCACTATGCGCGGTTTGCGGCACCAGCTTTTCTGTCTGTGTCCTCCTTGGATTTGAGAGACCATGACACATTTGTTCCCAGGTCACGTTCAATATCAACCTAATCCGGTTGATCATCTCCTGAGAAAGTACGTACCTTCAAACGTGCTTGGCTCTAAAAGCATTACTGCGCATTCTTCTCGGTTAACAGGAAGATGCCACTTTACCGTCCAATCGAAAAAATTTTAATTCGTTTTCAAAACCTGTGCTGTCAGTAAAATTGCATGCGGTAGCCCAAATCTTGAGATCAACGTAGACAATGAAGATTTAGCGAGTCTGGAGGTTTCAAGGTTGTCAAAGCCGGGAGTTGGTATTAGGAAAGAGCCTCTGCTATCTATTAAATTATCTGATGTTACGTGTGATTAAAATGGCCTCGACAACCAAGTCCAACTCCTGGCCTGCACGAGTGGCTTCCACGAGCACGGCTGAACTGCTCTTACTGACAGGAGAAGGGGCGAAAGCGAGTGACCGGCGCCTTAAAACTAATTTTCTCCCGGTAGATGGAGATCGTCAGCTACTGGCAGTCTATCTAGGGGAAGGAAAACCCTGGCTCCAACCTCTCACTGGCTTGCCCGATTGCGGGAAAGGCTTTGAAAGAAAATCCCAATGAAAGATCCGGAGCGAAGTCATGTAGGCGGATAACTAGCGAAAAGCGCGTTTTATTTGTCACATGTCAGAACGTCGAATCAGATCGATTCTATTATAATTCACGCAGTCTAAATGTCTTAGATTCTGGGATATAGGTCCTATCGTGGTGTCAACCAGGGAACGCAGCAGGCCTGAACACGATCTGGTTCACTCAAAGATCCTACTTCGCCTGCTAAACCGTCAATGGAGAACTCCTAGGATGCGTTTAAACTTTGCAGCCTTCGGAAACCCCTGCCAACGTAAAAGCTCATTGATTATATTTCTGAGCATTTGGATGGGAGTGCAGCCCCAGTTGAACAACAGTGGTCCGTTACTCAGAATGCGGCATTAAAAATCCTAGGCACCGTTTCTCGCTACCGGCATGACTGGATCTCTCAGAACGCCGTCAAGTTCTGTGCCTAAGCAAGAGATGCCAGAATGCATGATGCATCTGATTACCGCCTCCTTAGTAGAGCTGCTACACGATCGGCCAGAAAGGATCGTCAGTTATACTTGGCGGACACTGCATCTGAAATGGAAAATGCAGCGAGCTTAGGAGACTTTAGAAAACTGTTTCAGTTGATTCGCGCAGCATCAGGAAGCTGTAGTTTTAGCACGAATCTTCTAGATTCGAAATGACAGCTGATATTTGACCTCAATGGCATTCGGTGACGGAGGAAGTGGCCAGTCAATCGAGTCTGCAGACTTGATTAGACTCTTTGTGTCTGATTTCCAGTAGCTTCTCTGGGCATTTGTTAATATTGTCGGTTGAATAACTCTATTCCAAACGAACCATAAACAGCAGTGATCGTTACAGCCAATAGAGGCCTCGATAAATAGGTTCGTAACATCGGAAAATATGGGGGTGTGAACACCAAATACAATATTGAAGGGACTTGACCAACACATATCCTCGTGGGATTGTTCACATTCTAGAATAAACGGTCGTGTTCTGACCTGTGTTCTCACCTGAGGAATCAAGGTTAGCGGAAAAAGAGACGAGACCAGACGATAGGCAAGAGTTCAAGGCATAGTTCATCAATAACCTAACAGGAACTTAACAGTAAAACGGTTGCCAGCAATCGTCTAAAAATAACTTCTCCAAACTAGCACTCTGTCCTAAGGCTGAACCAGATGGACTGCACCACATCTTCTTAGTAATAAAAATCGACTGTATGATATTCGGATATATTTGATACCGATCGGAAATCCATAGTCAGGAACAGAAAGTTCTATAGTCGATTAGGACTAACGTGCTCGACAATAATGAGCACACTGATTACGTTAGTGGTCAGTCAGTGGGCGCTGTTCCCACCTGTGCACACAAATAAACAATTTAGGGATAAACGCTGCATTTAGGTAAGTAGATTGATTGGCTATGTTCTTGCCTGTCTATCTTCGGTAACTTAAGAGTGGTTAGGTAATTACTGTGAAACCTGTTCTGTTCTCTGAAACCTGCTCGTACTGACATCCTTGGTCAAACGAAGCTTCTGCACCAGAAGCGAAACCTTACCAAGCACCAGTTCTAACCCAGACCGTAGCCGACTGTCATATAAAGGTAATTTGGTTTCCCTGCTAATTCGTGTAGCAACTAAGAACCGTACGAACCACCTAGTGTAACTTAGGTTAAAGAAAAGAAAGAAAACCATTGTATTCGTTGAAACGATTTTTCAACCAACAAAATTAATTGTTAAACACAAATTTCAGTAAAATTATTATCAACCGTCTCAGCTTCAAATCAGTCGATCAGCAGCATTGATGTACATTGAGCTTTGATGAGAGCAGACGAAAGTTCTGGTTTCATGATTTTTCCTATCAAGTAATTTCGGTATCGTTTGATGCATTTCCGACATGGTGACATATCTAAATAGTCCGAAAGGTTCAAAGTGATTATCATCGTGGACAGTATTACAAAGGCAGCATGAACCGAATGAGTGAATGCCATGCAACTAGGACGAAAAAATCCTACAAGTTTGGAAAGGGTTGGAATCAAACATTTATGGGATCGATTGAAGTATATATGTACAGGCTGACTGTGACGAGGTGCCTACACCACGAACGGAACAGGCATTAAATCACGTTTCGTGAATAAGTAGAGCGACATCAGCACGACCGCTTCCTTGCAGCTTTCATCGCCGTGCAACATAGTGTGGAGTTGAAGGGCATTATTGATGAGTATTAATCATAAGCTTTCAAATGATATGCAGAGTGCCATTAGCCGTGACTACACAAATACGGGAAGCGCCGAAGAGACTAAGGACGAAAATTGCGAACTCGTAATGTTTCGGGTTTCGAAAGGATTGCAATCGTGAACCACAATTGAACGCAATGCAATTCGTCAATGTCGGTCACACGAACCCACTGTGATAAGGACTTAAAGCGTACCGGTTGGCACAATATCGATTGGCATATCATATCAAACTGAAAACCGGGACAGATACGTTTCAGGAAAGTGTTGGGCTCACTTGGTTTGACCATATAAGATAGGCGTGTGTTTTGTTATTGGACTTGTGCTTTTGACCAATCAGCTTTTTCTAGTGCTTTGGGGCTCGTGAGTAAACGCGATTGGCATTAGGCAGGTTGACCTTAGGGATGAATCGGGTGCGATTTTCTAGTGGCTATGACACGCAGGGGTAGCGTGGTTATTGTTGAACCAATGAAAGCGAAATGTGGACAGATGTTTGCCACCCGTCGACCAGAAATGACGCGACGCAATCATTCGTGGCTACTATCCCACACACGCTCTCATAGCACGCTTTCCCCTTCACTCCATTTGACAACATACAAAATTTGTAAAGCACTTCAACAACAAGATCGCTACTGTGCATAGTTTTAAAACCAATCCTCAAGCGTAACTAACCACTGCGATATCGGATTGCGGGGAGAATTTGGATAGGTTACTAGCTAATGTCTTTATCTGATGACGTATAATGCCTTTCATTTTATGGGAAGTTTTTAATTATTGATGAGAACAACAGCATTGGTGTATAATCGACAAACGAACAAAAAGTCTGGGTGAAAAGTATATGAAGTAATTCTACAATAATTTAGAATTCGTTCAATTTACGGTTAACGCATGTGTAACTTTACCGAAAATTTCCCATCTACGTTGCAGCGTGGCGCTTTGCTTGAAAAATATCGATCGACATATAAACTGCCCAGATGTTTGTCGAAGTAGGCCGAAGGACGCATGTGATAAGGCTACGCATTCAGACAAGAAATGTGGCTCCTATCTGGATGAAGCGATCGCTTCGGTTTTCCCCAATCTGGAGTTGAACAATTCGGAAGTTCGTAAACAATTCCGGAATATGTATCGTCAAATTCCGTTGCAGCGAAAATTTCCCTATCCATTCTTTCAAAGTGACCTTCGGCTAAAGAATGCGATACTAATGCAGCGAATGGCCTCCAGGACAGCTTACTGCACTTGTGGGATGTATTATCGGGTATGCTGAATCAACGTGAATTTTAAATTAATTGTTGTTGGCGTTGAACGCGGATGTACATGGTATTGAATAGAATTGCATTAAGTAAAAATTCTGCTATAGTCTTGAGAAAGGTTCACAAGCGCCTAATTACGATCAGTCGAACGGCGCACGGTAGCCCAGGCCGTAAGGCTTGGGACTACGATGGTGATCGTCGGGGGCTCGCTTACCACCCGAATCGGAGGATATACACTGCTGATGAACTCAACTAAAAGTGAAACTCGTGTCCGCACCTCCAATATATACTATCGGATCAACTTTTTGAATAGTTCGATGGCTTCATACGAATGAATTGTCACAAGCATAAACAACTTATTCTACAAAACACACTATGGGAATTGACCTGATCATGCAAAGTAAACCTTATATAAATATATACGCTCAATTTTACTCTAGGGTGTTCTACCCTAACGAGCGCTTATGTTATGTTATGCCTGCATTCAGATAAAAATCAACACAATACACGAAATCGCTGTGAAACTCGAGTGTCCTGGTAAGTCTACTCGGGTTAAATACAAAAAATCACCGGGTGCTGATGAAATAACACCTTTCCTCTTAAAACAATGCGCTCATGCTCTATTCTCACCACTCTGATCTTTTCAACCTGTCACTGAGTTGTAGCTAAAGAACCTATCAAATATTTGGAACAAAATAAGCTTATTTCCATCGCACAGCACGGATTTAGGACAAGAAACGTCTGCCTCACCAATCTTCTTATAACTCTTGATAACTTGACTCGGACCATGGATAATGGATACCCTATCCATGCTTGTTATTGGGATATGTCTAAAGCTTTTGACCGTGTTAACCGCAGCATTCTGTTACAAAAATTGGAGTAGCTCGGGGTGGGCGGCAGATAATTGGCCTGTATACAGTATTACTTGATTGGTAGAGTTATCAGGGTTCGAGCTGATGCGTCAATATCCAGTCCAGTAGAAGTTACAAGTGCCGTACTTCAAGGCTCAGTCTTGGAAGCCAAGACTCTTTATGATGTACGCGAACGACATACCAGAAATCTTACGCAGAAAAATCTTATTTGCGGATGACATCAAAGTTTGGACTAGCGTATGCACCGTTGAAGATTGCTAAATTCTACGAAATGATTTCGAAGCACTTCATACGTGGAGCTTACGAAACTGCCTACTATTCAACATCCATAAATGTGAAACTTTAATGCGTCGGTAAATCATTCGAATTCACGTACTCTCTAGGATCTCAGCAACTTTTATGGGTTACGGAAGAGAAAGATCTGGGTGTGTGGATTACCAGTAACTTGAGGTCTTCATGGCAGTTTTCTGTGGTATACAAAAAGTCATGCCAAAACTTAGCACTGCTCAGAAGGATCATCGGTAATTTTACAATGCAGATACTCCTACGGATAATTAACACCTTTATCAGGCCAACAATGGAGTACGCTGTTCAAGCATGGTCCCCATGGTTACAGAAGTACATGACCTTGCTGCAACGCGTATACCACCGCGCTACAAAACTGGTGACCGGACTATGTAACAGGCCGTACGAGGAGAGGATTGCAACTCTCAACCAGTTTGACTTAACGTACCATAGTCTCAAGGGTGACTTGAACCCGCTGTTCAACATTCTGCATACAGTGGATCACCCACTTTAACACCTGTTTCATCGGCAAGAAGCACGTGGTAGCTGATCGCAGGGCTATAAGTTAATTATTCCACACACTAAATCAAATTATCGAAGGTTCTTCTTTGCTATCCGAGTTTGTTTTATATGGAACACTCTGCTTCCACGTATCATTTGTGCATCAATCCTGAACATTTTCAATGCTGAACTTGACAAGAATATGTTGACCAAATCCAACCTCGCACCTGAATACACATGCTGACTTTCCATATTGATAAAACTTTTGTGTAGTTTTTATGCATGCCCTATATTTTTAATCTATGCTTACTGTGAACGTTTTGCTTTTTGGACCATTAAATCTTTAAATTACATGCATGCATACTTAATTACTAGCTTACTAAGTAAATATCTTACATAGTTACTTAATTACTTATTTAGTTACATACACACATGCATGCGTAGGTTAACAATGCATTACGTAACCTTAATATTAATACACCTTTTGTAATGTTGTGCTCAAATACCCTCACTTTCACTCCGCAAACGGTTTGTGTCTGTTTGCTGTCATCAGGTGTAGGCAGTAAGATCATGTTCAGTGAGCTTTGAAACAGTAGAAAAATGGTAAACTGAGGTATACTTGAATGTCATATTTAAATGAGTTTTTACAAAGCACCTGATGCTCAACACCATCGTAACAAATTAATACGAGTTCAAACGCTCAAGACGCCTATAACTGAGCAAAGTAATGTTGACCCACATCCATTACATCTATCCCCGGATTTAAAATCAATTCAATTCAATTTTAATGGTCTAAAAAGCATATAGCTTAACAAAAACGACAGAATAATATGATAATTGCGAATAACATGGGTAGTAAAACGGGATTTGTTTGCTTACCGAGCAGTTCATGAATCGAGTAAAAATCCATAGGACAGAAACTATTTTCAAAGTTCAAAGCTTTTATGGTGTAAAATATATAGGTTTAATGTTGGGATTGGTCCACATAAAATTGTCCTAATTCGATTTGAATATATCCAAGTTGGGTAAATGTGCAACATTACAGGGTAGGGAGTTCCAGGTAAAGCATACACATACAGAATCAAAATACCTTCGACAGTTTAGTCTCGAGTCGGGAATAAGTACTGTATGGTCGTGACTCCGGCTGGTTCTGGGTGGTAGTCGTGTGAATAGTTTATTTAGGGGATAGTTCGGGGTATGCAGTATATTGAACATAAGAATCAAATCACCTATAAGACGGCGGTAACGAGAGTCCAAGAGATTTAGACTTGCAATACGATCTTCGTATTGTTTGTGCTTTAAACCACGTACGAGCTTGGTGGTCCGATCATATATTCTCTGCAATAGGCTGATGTCATTCTGTAGCCAGGGTGACAAAGCTTGAACCGCATACTCCATGGTTGGCCTCAAGTACTTAATAATTATTCGATGAACAGTTTGCTTCGAGAACCTCCCGAACACGCGTTTTAGCAGAAGCAGTACTCGTAACGTCTTTTTATAGACAGCTGTGGCGTTATGTGGTGGTTTCAACGTGCTGCTCACCCACACACCCAAGTCCTTCTCCTTATCAGTGCTTTCAAGAATATTGGAACCAATGGTGTAAGAGAACTCGAAATGTCTTCAAACAATCAATACCTTACATTTTCTGACATTGAAAGGTAGTTCATTTCTAACGGACCAGTCCTGTAAGGCATCGAGTTCCAGCTGAAGCTGTCTGCAATACACTGTTGTGCGTACTTGTGTCCACAGCTTGATGTCATCCGCAAACAACAATATTTTGCAGCGAACAAGTTTAGATAAGTCGTTTACATAGATTAGGGAAACGAATTGGTCCAAGCACTGATCCCTGCGGCACCCCACTCTTTACTGCAATAGGTCGTGACAAAGCACCATCAACCCTTACTCGAATGACACGGTCGCGGAGATCATCCTCAATCCGGGCTAGTAATGAACACTTGATGCCACATTGCTCCATTTTTTGTAGTGACAGACTGTGGTTGACTCGATCGAATGCTTTGGACATATCAAGATAACACGCGTGTATGGCTAGACCTTTGTCTACAGCTTGTGTCCAGTCATCGAGGGAGAGCAGAAGGTTTGAAAGGCAAGAGTATCTTTTTCTGAAGCCGTGTTGTTCGACTGCGAGCAAGCAATTGTCTTCCAGATGTTTTGTGATGCTGTTTTTTACGAGGCGCTCCATCACTTTAGAGATCACCGGTAGTAGTGTTACTGGTCGATAGTTGGTTACTTTAAGGATGAATACACAAATATGATATAATTTTCCGCATAATTTACCGAATTCTTTTAATCAGGTCGTGCTTTTCATCGAAAATGATGAAATGTTACTTATGCTATAACAAAATATCCGAAAACGCTATCGCTTGAAACACCCCATTTCAGTACGATCGATTTCTTGATGGCTGCGTTCAATCGACCGATGACCTCAGTTGCGGCGGATCCAATCCCTGCGCCAACGGAGGTCGCTGTTTTACCATTTTTTTGAAAATAAACATAACCGCTGGGCATGAGATACCCACGGTGAAATGTGAATGTCCACCGGCGTTTCGAGGAGAGTTCTGTGAAGAAGAAGTGGACCGTTGTGTCGAGGAAAACGTCTGTGGAGAATTCAATTGCATCCGTGATCCACACGACTTTGATAATGGATACCGGTGTGTTTGGACCCTAGTTGATTGAATTGCGTAACACCAAGTTAACATTTCTTTTCAGAGTAAACGTAGTTGATTATAGCATGATCATACTTCACACTTACACAGGTTGATTACATAAATGAAACGAATCCCGTTCCCTTAAAAGTTTGATTAACTTAAGAAAATAACAATCATTATTCCTGATCATTGGATAGGTTATTTTATTCTGTAGTTTTAATTTTTCAACTTGGATTTGGTTGACTGAATTACATGATATACCCGGTTATTCAGGACACTTTGTAATTGAATTTCAATGATTGGTATACGCTATTTCGTGGAGATTTTGCTCTCAATTTCCTCAACAGCTAAGATTATTCGTGTTTTCTGTTTTTCATGGTCCAACTATCCTATTATAGCATATCATCTTGTCTCACTTCATTGGGTGCATTACCCGACAATCGTGTGATATCGATTTGATGCCACTTATGATGATAAGTTCATTGAAGCGGTTTTTTATTTTGATCTTTTATGCAACATCGAACGCAACTGAGCAATCAATTCCTTCCGTGGTTAAAATATATTCTTTGATGGTTCTGCTCAACCGTATTGCATTCCGCAAAATATTGATTACATAAGCACTAGATACAACTTCCAGACTTATAAACACTCATTAGAATTACCCGGAATATGACCGAGCGGGAAATTTTATCCGCAAATTTCAAGTGCAAAGTTGGATGCAACATCGCATCGCCTCCAATCGACGTGTGACAGACTCACGTAAACGTCCAAGCAGCGTGAACAAGCTGAGCTAGTGGGAGGACAAAAAGCTTCGAAGTGGCAAACAATGTCAATTCCGCTCTCAACATACGTAATGCAAATCAAATAAGTTGCGCTTGTATGCCATTGTTTACCATTCTTCCACTGTTTCAAGTGCATGCTGATCCTGATCCTACTGCCCTTACCTAATGAGTGCAAACAACACGAAACCGGTCGTGAGATGTGTGTGATGGAAACTCATGCAAATGGGCTTTTTGTTCAAATAAAATATATTTTCACCAAACGTATTTTTCACAACGAATATTCGTTCCAATATTACAGCACGTAATTCACCGTTCAAAGTTAAACCTGTGTAATTCTCAGATTATAATATTGTTTTTATCCGTAGCTGACACTGGTAAATATCAATCAACACATTATTCAAACGTCACAACTACCATAACGTTTTGCCTTAACAGCTGTATCTGCCCGCCTTCACACATGCGCAAAAGTCACTTCGAGCCTATCTGCGTCCCACTTCCAGCATGCGGAGAACGAGTGGAAGCTTTCGACGGTGGAGAATTGCCGGTATCCAACCCGCTCGCCACACAAAACCCATGTCTCAACAGAGGGCATTGTGTGCAAGGTGAAGATCCCACCTTGTATACTTGCATCTGCCAAGCCGGATATAGCGGGAAAAATTGTGAGATCGAGCCACCCGCTCCGGTTTGGAGCCAATGGACAGAATGGTCGGACTGCATTTGGCCGGAACCGTATGAGATTTGTTATCGACAGCCGTTTCAACAACAAACGAGGCATTGTGTGACATACACTCCGGGACAACGGTGTGTTGGAGCCCCGAGGCGACAGCGTTATGCCGGATGTGATCTGTTCTCGGTGAGACGCGTTAAAATGAAATTGACTATTGTAAACCATTGCCAAGTTAGCAATAGTCCAAGGTAGATTATCTGCTCTTTTTTACCAAGTGCATTTATATCTCATGGAATGTGTACCGCGATTTTTATTTGAGCAATATATTTAGAAGCTTCCTTCAGGCTCATTGAACCTGATCATACTGTCTCCACCTGACGACGGCAAACAGCCAGAAACCGGTAGTGGTGTGTAAGTGCGGGGTATGTGAGCACCACAATACATTCCTAGTAATATTTATTTCCAGTGCATGCATAGCAACGTGGTTACTGAGTCACTTAAACATTTTTCAATTTGATGAAAGTATTCATTTTGCTTATGTTAAGTTGAACGAATTATCATAAGGGTTTTCCAAAAGTAGCATTCCGTAACTCTCGTCAATGTTCGTGCAAATTAATGTCAGCTTATTAGGTGAACTTTCATGAATTTTCAAATCTACAACGCTTAGAAACCGCAGCAATTAGATATAATCAGACCCTGTATATTGAGTCAATAAACAAACATATTTAAAAATTTGTGCTGGTATTGTGCACTTTATTACCAGAAATGTTTGTCTAATATAACTAAGCAAAACACGCGTTCGCATTTTATTTTAACATTTTCCTCTGTTGAACACTCTGAAACACAACTGCCACCTTGGTGCTTAAAATTTACGCTCTCCTGCCTTGCATATTTAGAAAATTTGAAGGTCACTTAAAATAAAAAACCATTCACCAAACGGATACGATTCATCCAAAATGCTACATTAATTACACAACCTTCGAAATATTTTCGCTTTATTAATATTCTTGCAATCGATGAACAGACGATAAATGGCGGTAGTTCAAGGTGTGGCATTTTATGACAAAAATGTTTTGATGAACATTCATTTTCCTCAGCTTGAAACACAACGTGAAAATCTTTCAAATCTTATTTAATTCTCTAAATGTTTAAATCTAGTGTTTTCGTCGAATATGCAACGCATTTTACTTCGCATGTTTGCTTGAGCACACACTGCTGATCCTTAGTACCGATTAAATTAACACAAAGCGGTGCAGGCTATACGGTATAAGTGGTGGTTCACGATCAATCAGTCAAGCCAATCTAGATGAAAACTGCGTTTCCTGTTTAAACCTATACGGTGTTGATTATAAACACGCGGTGCAACTATAGCCATGAAACTAGCTGCGTTTTACATCCACTTATCAATTGCATTTATTACGCGCATGACATGAATAAAACACACACCTATATTATATACGAAACATCCGACAGCACAACACTGTCCTCAACATGCCTGGAGCAATTGTCAATCGATTTCCCGCCAACTAGTTCATGTCAATCTTTCACCGTGTTGGGCTCATTTGACGGACGTTGGCGAATTGCATAACTTGCGATTGCGGCTGATGTTATCTCATATGTTCGAGGATATTGTAGCTCGACCACTTCTCATGCAATTCTTCCGATTTTTGTCACCTATCATTTAGGCGCATCCTTCCTTTTTGTTGTGCTGTAGGCGATTATCTTCACATCATCCGAAAGCTTAACAATAGAACTTCGTCTTAAGCTAATTCTCCCAAATGCATAATTATAGGGGGGTCGCACGTGACCATTCTAGGCACACGAATTATTGCTGTGTTGCTGTTGAGCGTATTATAATTTTTAGTTTTATTATAGCTTCCAAAGATTGGTCGCTTTTTATTCGACAGTACGTGACACAGTGCAACAAGGAGTGCTGCTCTATAGCCGATTTATAATGCCTAAATTCAACTAGATGAGCTTTATAAGAAGCGCCATGCATAATAATCACAATTGAGTAAACAAAAACCACGTTACCGTTTCTCATGTTTGTAGATTTTTGATCCTCTTGCAGTTTTCGGACATTACAAAACGTTAACACAAATACCAATGTATTGTGATGCTCACATCCCCATCCCTTACACGCCAGTACTGGTTTCTGGCTGTTTGCTGTCATCAGCACAAATAGTTTCATTTCAATTATTGGCTGAAATAACTAGGCTTGATTGAAATAACTTTCATTTCCACACATTTTAGTTTGATTTTCATACCATTTCACAATTGACAACGGATTAAAATGTAAGCCAGAGTTTACTATCAAGCATTGAATCACAACTCACATAAGAACTTTTGTTACAATTTTCTTTTCATCCAGAGATATAGCACAATGAACAATTGTAACGGAAGGCAATAGATTGAGCAAATTGGAAATGATTTTCATGGCGTTTTTATGTCTGCACTTTATGATTTGTACAAAGTGAAAATGACATCAATCGCCTACATAACTATATTTACTTAGACTCGTCAGACTAACGAGACTTCATACCTTATAAAATTGCGCTATACGACGAAGCTCTTCCCGAGAAATAGCAAAAGCGGTGATTATGCATTTTCAGGATTCGAGAACATCCTACACAGGAATCACATATTTGAAACGCGAGAGACTTCAGAAGGCGGCGGAGCTGTGCGAAATGGCCGGAAAACACGCGCACTCCTCCATATCAGAGGCTATTCTAGGCGAGCAGCTGTACAGCGTTGATTCGATCGATGATTGGAGCACCATGGGGATGGAAGACGCGCCGTTTTTAAACTTGCCCGCGAGTCTTCGAAGTGGCGAGCTTCAAGCGGTGAACTGGCCAAAGGCGGAGGATTTGCTGTTTATGACTTTATGGATTTACGCGGTGCTTTTGCATCTGGCGCTTATACTACTTTGGATTTATTACATTCATAAATGGCGCACCACAAAGTATATTATACAAGAGTAATGTTATGATCAAATTTGTAAATGTAACGTTATTCGGCTGAACATTGCTTCAGATTCCTTGCAACGAGGCTTACGCAGTACTCTATGATCCAATACATCCTCACAGCACAGAAATTGATTAATTATGGCATCGGCATCATTATAGCGTATAAAAATTATTATATTATAGATAGATATATATATATATCTATAGGATATATATATATATATATAGATTACTGATAGTAATGGAAAATTAACTGTGCATCGTTATTGATGTCATCGGATTCATCGATTTGAAAAGCCTAGAAGCTTTTTTTTCAATTTGGATCATTTACTATGCTCAATATTGAATCCTTCTTTGAGTTGTATTGTTTGAAGGAGGGATTTTGCTAATTTTTTGTTCGGCCTTGTTGGTTAGCATAATTTTTGAACATCCGTTTTTCATGGTGTAACGAACACTAATTTTACACAACCGTGAGACTTCGAGTCAAGAGCAATAATTTCTGTCACTTCATTGAAGCCATTTGATCATTTTCAGGCAATATTTTGTATAGCAGCATGCGTAGTGTAGTCGTCTGTTTCCTTTTTCATTCGTTTGAGACAGTGTAACGAATGCTGAATAAAGATGATTGTTCGCCAAAGATTGTCGTGAGTGTTTCAATGGTTTCGTCAAAGGTGAACTCTCGATCACATTTTGGAAGAATATAGTTAGTGTAACGTTCGTGCTCAACAGGAACAAGTTTTCTCAACAATAGGCAAACAAGCCATGCATCACCTTGACCCGCTAGTTCAACTCGGAAAATGTCTTCGTATTTCTGGAACCAAGCATTGAATGTTGTTCCCGATACTGCATCAAAATGGAAATCTGTGATGGATGCAGCGATTGAGTCGATTGATTGTTGCTGTGTCTGTTCTTTGGGTTTTTCTTTGAAATTCAGCTTCTGCGAAAAAAGTTCCATAGGCTGCTTCTGTGATTTTCCGAACTGCGCTTGCTGTTGCTGAAGTAATGCTTGCATTTGCTCAACGCTGATAGCCATCCCTTTTGCAGGTAGGATAATACTCGTCGAAGTATCGGATCAGATTTTGTTGCGTTTTTTACTATCTTCATCGTCACAGTGAGTGATGTTCCCGAATGAGTAGACGAGAAGGCTCTGTCAATATCTGCGTTGATGGCGGCGTTCACTGCGTCTTGAGGTTCGACTTTGTTTGCATCAATAAGGCGTGAGAGGGCATCAGCCTGCCCTATAGCTTCAGCTCGTATGTACTTGATTTCAAATTGATAGCCCAGAAGTAACGTAGCCCAACGTTGTAAGTGACTCGCTGTATATATAGGGATACCCTTCTTGGATCCAAATATTGTTGATAGCGGCTTGTGGTCTGTTCGCAATGTGAATTTTCTTCCGCACAGCATCTTGTGGAACTTTTGAACTGCAAAGGCTATGGCCAAAGCTTCCTTTTCGATTTGACTGTAATTCCTTTCTGATGGAGTGAGAGCTCGCGCAGCGTGTGCTATTGCCTTCTCTGATCCGTCTGGAAAACGATGGGAGATCACTGCTCCTATCCCATAGCTAGAGGCATCCGTTGGGACTGTGATCGGCAAGTTAAGATTGTAATGTGTCAACAAGAGGTCTGATGTAATCAATGCCTTCAGTTCATAAAATGCGTGTTGGCATGCTTCGGACCACTGCCATTTGACATCTTTTGACAGAAATCAATTTAATGGCTGCCGTAATTGTTGCATACTCGGGAGGAATTGACTGTAATAACTTATTATTCCCAAAAAGGATCGTAAGGTAGGGAGGTCCGTTGGATGTGGTAACTCAGCGATCGCCTTGACATTGTCTGGGTCTGGGCGCCAACCATCTTGATCAATGATAAATCCCAAGAACATTATCGATCGCATGAACAGGCGACACTTTTCTGATCTTAGATGAAAACCATATTGTCTGATCCGCTCAAGAACTGTCTCAACGCGGCTTGTGAGCTCTTCTGGTGAGGCTCCCATTACAATGATGTCATCCATATATGCTACTGCACCTGGAACTCCGGATAGCATAGTATCTATCACTTGCTGGAAAATTGCCGGGGCCGTTTTGACGCTAAATGGCAATCGATTAAACTGGTAAAGTCCCTTGTGTGTGTTGATAGTGAGCAGTTTTCTACATGACGGTTCCACTTCCAATTGTAGATAGGCGTCGGCTAAATCAAGGGTAGCAAAGAATTTTCCTCCATTGAGTTTGGCGAATATGTCTTCTGGTAATGGCAGTGGGTACTGGTGAAGTTCGAGGCATGCATTTAATCCGGTTGAAAAATCAGCACACAATCGGATCTTCCCGTTTGGCTTCCGAATAACAACGATGAGAGCTGCCCAAGATGAAAAGTCAACACGTTCACTGATGCCTTCAGATTCTAAACGGTTCAGCTCTTGCCCAACACTCTCTTGTGCTGCATAGGGGAGAGGACACCGTGGTTTGAAAACAGGTTTCACATCTGGGAGCAAATATAGGGAGGCCTTGAACGTTGAGCACCGACCAAGTTTGGACTGAAACACATCTGCCTAAGCGGATGTAGTATTATGATATTGGAAATAAACGCTATATTGCCGACTACATAAGCTGACCTCGATTTAACTACTCTGCCGTGTGAATTCATCTTATCATTAGTGTCCATAGCGTATTATTTTCTAGAGAATGGCATGCGTTGTCTCAGGTTTGACGGTTCATCAAAAGTTTGAAGACAAAAAATATCATGAATCTCTAAAACAAAATAATTCACTCTCTACCCATCTCGTGCCTTCATTTGATTTGTACACCTGGTGAGACTAGAAGTAATGATGTTAAGTAACGTTTAAATTTTTCAGCTGCAGTGACAAGAAAAAGCTGTTTCAGTCTTCTATCCCAATACATATTAGAAGTAAACTCAATATTCAAAATGTATGGTTGAAAAGCATTTAACTGTAGAGGAACTATAAGGTCGAAATATAGGTATATATACTATTCTATTCACGAAGATATATATATATATATATATATATAGTTATGAATAGAATTATTCGGTCATATTGACTGGAGTAACTTATTAATAGGCGTGCAGTAACATCAGGTTCAGATCGCATATAGTCGTCAATTTTCCATTTAATATTATAGCGTGTCGGTGGTAGATAGAGAAGTCGAAAATGTTTAAGTCATTTCATCTCACATCGGCAAAACTTCACACACCCTCTGGATCTCGGTAATGTTCATGGTTTATGGAAGAGAAAGACCTGGGTGTTTGGTTTGCAATAACTTGAAGTTTTCTCGGCGGTGTTCTGAGGTATACAAAATGTACCTCTAAACCATGGCGCTGGTAAGAAGTATCTTCGGTAGTTTCACAAAGCAGGTATTCCGACAGATAATTAAAACCTTTAACCGGCCAACAATATGAGTACACTGTTCAATCATGGTCCTATGTTTACACAAGGACATGGCTTCCTTGAATCGTGTATACCTCCGCTCTACAAAACTGGTGATTGGACTATTCAACAGACCAAAAGCGGAGATGATTGCAACTATTAACCTATTTTAATTTCCCTACCGCCGTGTCATGGGTGATTTGATCCTGTTGTCATAAGGAAAATACAAATTGAATCCTTAAATATCAGTCTCCGGGATGCACACACTCATGAGTTTGATTCAATGGATCCTGGCTCATATTACAATTCGTTTCTAAATTATCTCAATTCGAAGATTTACGAAAACTCGATTTTTGTACCACACAAATGCAGCTACAACAACCAGTTTGATATTTGGTGTAGAACGAAGAAATGGTTAGCTGTTAAGCGAGAGTCTTGGGTAACCCATAAGAAGTTTGGTACGGAAGAAACTTGGAAACGATTCTGTAAGATACGGAATCAAGTCACTACTCTTGTAAGAGAAGATCGCATGCAATTCCAATGGAACTTGCTTTAGAGAATGGAAAAGAATCCTAAGCTTCTCTACAAGATAGTAAATGAACGATCAAAGATCAAACCAGGTGTATTCTCTGTACTAACACCTCATGGATTGACCCACACTGCCTAATATACCGCCGACGCTTTAGCAGCGTTTTACTCATTTGTCTTTAATCCCAAGCGTTGTATACCATATCAACTTTCATCAAGTTCACCACATTCCGAATTATTAAGTGAAATGACTATCAACGAATACATGGTTGGGCGGGAACTTTGTCGACTAAACGAAAAGAAGTCCCCTGGCGCAGACAAAATTACCCCCGCCGTACTTCGCAGGTGTCGCGTTGCTTTGACTGCTCCTCTCACTCGCATATTCAATCTCATCTTAAATGAAGGAAAAATACCACCGCAATGGAAAGCAGGGATGATAACTCCTATTTATAAAGGCGGTAGCCGTTCAGACACAGCAAACTATAGACCGGTAACGTTACTTCCGGTGATCACCAAATTAATGGAACGCATTGTGACTGCGCGCATAAGAGATGGATACGCATACTGATGAGAGGCAAAAACCTCGAAACCGGTCCTGTGCTCCTGGTGAGATTTTAGCGTTTCGGAATGGTATTCTACTTCGAACTAGCCTGGGGTTGTAATAACCCTCGCGGAAACAGGCCGTTCGATCAGTTGGGCTTAGTTTAGTCCCTTCAGCTACTTATAAAGTAGCGAGTAGACGCGAACTTCGATTCACATTGCGCCATCCGTCTACACAAATACTAGTTCGAAACGCGAAGAGTCCAGCGGATACGCATAGCTGATGAGAGGCAAAAACCTCGAAACCGGTCCTGTGCTTCCGGTGAGATTTTAGCGTTTCGGAATGGTATTGTACTTCGAACTCACAAATGCAGTTGCGTCAGAACCCTATTCAAACGAGCAGCAACCCACTGCAGTACAGATGAACTGAGAAGAAAAGAAGAAGAATATCTGTTCAAAGTGTTCCAGAAAAATGGATATCCAAGAAGCTTCATACTACGAAACAGGTCCAACCGCCCGCAACAAAGAACCCCAGAAGAAAACAGAAGCAGACGCACTCTGCCCTATATCCAACATGTCTCCGAAATCGCAGCTCGGGTGCTTCGGCCACTTGGAATAGACATCGCGCATAAACCAGCATCAACACTTCGCAACTGTTTCAACAACACGAAAGATAAAGTGACAAAAGAAGAGCAGTCGAATATCGTCTACAAGATTTCATGCAGAGACTGTGAAAAGAACTACGTCGGACAAACGGGTCGCAAACTCAGCACAAGACTACATGAACACCAGTTGGCCGTACGCAGACATGACCGGAATTCACTGATTTCAATACATGTTGATCAATTTGGGCATCAGTTCGACTGGGACCGCACAAGAATATTAGCCAGAGGAAACGACCGACGGACTCGGGAATTCTTGGAAGCGTGGCACTCAACAACAAATTCAATTAACCAGCATCTCCAACTGGCTGCAACATATGGACCAATGAGAAACCGATCACGGAGACGGCATAACATGAACTCGACCAATCCGCGGGAGTGACCGTGAACGGACAGGCAAACAGTATAATAACCAACGAATTCCAACTGCAAGACGCTTCGAAAGAAGTTTTGCTGATGATGTCATCTAGCCTGATGACGAAACGTCCAAGAACAACTACGCAAGCTCGGCGAACACAAGGTGAACACCATCCACATCCTGAGCTACGAATATTTTCCTCTATTGCTGAACAGTTTGGGCGATCAACGCTTAAAAACGCCAGACGCTGGGAAAGCTTTAGTGGAAGAACAGCTGCAACCTATGAACAACTCTTCTTCTTACACGAGTGCCAACGCAGAAACCTGACCCCGAAATCCTTACAACGACGACCCCCAATCAACAATCCACGTGCATGGAAACTAATGGAACATCAAAACCGAGAATGGCTGGGAATGCTGATTTCAGATGCACACAATCGTTTGAAGAAATACGCAGACATAATCAACATTGAAAGACAAAAGTGTGAAGACCGATTTGGACCTGAACTGACGCAACGTTTAGAAAACGCCATCACAATAACGACCCGAAAAGCCAAAGCCAACAAGCGACGTGACCTGGAAAACAAAATTCACAATATCACCCCTTATCAGGACAATACCAGCGGGGAACTTTGGGTCAAGAACCTATCCAACAGACCCCTTACTGAGAACGAACAACGCATTCTCGGACGTGGCCTCAACTTCAACTTGAAAGACGCTGATCACACCCAGTTTGTCGCTAATTTGGAGTCGATATTGAAGTCTCATACCTTATCAGAAGATACGCGCGAAGAAGTCCGACAAAGAATTGTACCCGCACTTACCAGGAACATAGAACATACCTCACTCAATAAACAGGAAATCAAAGCATTGAACAAACTGAAACGAGACCAGAACATCGTTATACTTCCCGCTGACAAAGGAAGAATGACCGTCGTAATGAACAAGGCAGAATATATCGAGAAAGCTGAACAACTACTCCGTGACACAACAACATACAGACAGATAAACGAAGACCTGACAAAACGACTTGAAAAGAAAATCAACGCAACCTTGAAGAAATTGAAGTTCATGGGACAACTGAATGGAGCAGAAGAAACGAGAATGAAGCCGCAAGACTCCACTATACCCAGATTCTACGGATTACCGAAAATACACAAAGAAAATATTCCATTGCGCCCAATAGTTTCTCTGCCAGGAGGACCAACGTACAAGTTATCTAAAGAGCTGCGGAGAAAATTGCTATACCTAGTAGCAGATTCGGAACATTCGGTCAACTCTGCCGAACAATTTTTGCGGAAATTGAAGAACGTGAAGATCGAAGAGGACGAACTAATGGTTTCTTTCGACGTAACGGCACTATTCACGTCAATCGACAAAACACTCGCCAAGCAAACTATATCATCTTTACTCAATGAAAAAGGAACGGAACAGAATGGAAATCGATTGACACACGAAAGTTTAATGGAACTGATCGAGCTGTGTCTTCAAACGCACTTCAAGTTTAATGGAAAGATATATGAACAAATCCGAGGAACGCCAATGGGATCACCGATTTCCAGCTTAGTTGCTGAAGCAGTTATGCAACGTTTGGAACGAATTGCTTTGCCAATAATCCGACCAAAATTATGGATCCGCTACGTGGACGACACCTTCGTGATTATGAAAAGAACAGAACTGGATGAATCACACCGACTGCTCAATTGTGTATTTACTGGAATCCAATTTACAAAGGAAACTGAAGTTGACGGTTGTTTACCATTTTTGGATGTCCAAGTGAAGCGGACAAGCGACGGAACGTTAGAGACCTGCGTCTACCGGAAAACCACACACACGGATCAAATACTGAACTTTCACAGCAAGCACCCGAACACTCACAAACGCAGTTGCGTCAGAACCCTATTCAAACGAGCAGCAACCCACTGCAGTACAGATGAACTGAGAAGAAAAGAAGAAGAATATCTGTTCAAAGTGTTCCAGAAAAATGGATATCCAAGAAGCTTCATACTACGAAACAGGTCCAACCGCCCGCAACAAAGAACCCCAGAAGAAAACAGAAGCAGACGCACTCTGCCCTATATCCAACATGTCTCCGAAATCGCAGCTCGGGTGCTTCGGCCACTTGGAATAGACATCGCGCATAAACCAGCATCAACACTTCGCAACTGTTTCAACAACACGAAAGATAAAGTGACAAAAGAAGAGCAGTCGAATATCGTCTACAAGATTTCATGCAGAGACTGTGAAAAGAACTACGTCGGACAAACGGGTCGCAAACTCAGCACAAGACTACATGAACACCAGTTGGCCGTACGCAGACATGACCGGAATTCACTGATTTCAATACATGTTGATCAATTTGGGCATCAGTTCGACTGGGACCGCACAAGAATATTAGCCAGAGGAAACGACCGACGGACTCGGGAATTCTTGGAAGCGTGGCACTCAACAACAAATTCAATTAACCAGCATCTCCAACTGGCTGCAACATATGGACCAATGAGAAACCGATCACGGAGACGGTATAACATGAACTCGACCAATCCGCGGGAGTGACCATGAACGGACATGCAAACAGTATAATAACCAACGAATTCAAACTGCAAGACGCTTCGAAAGAAGTTTTGCTGATGATGTCATCTAGCCTGATGACGAAACGTCCAAGAACAACTACGCAAGCTCGGCGAACACAAGGTGAACACCATCCACATCCTGAGCTACGAATATTTTCCTCTATTACCTGGATATTGTCGTTGATAATTCCACATCAACATCTATACCCCGAGACTTAGCTTCTGATGATATGCCAACTTCAGGTAGCATCTCCTTTATAGCTAAACCAAATTTAAACATTGATAACACAACTCCTGCCCATGAATGCAATCTCACCACTATTGAAACGGTCGCTGCAGATGTACGCCCCGCAGCTCGATCGTCAGGTAAATCTACTAAAAAACTCGTGTTCCCTGTATTCAAGGCAAATTCGCCACTACTTCGAGGTGGACCAAACATCAATAGTAATAATAATAATAATACTATATTCTTGGTAAACCAAGGCATGCAAAACATGATCAGGTTATCAATGTGTACAAAATAAATAAATTGTAAAATGACCTTATCAAGCGGAATTTTTGAACATTTTGCTGATTAATAAAGGATGGTAAATTTACAAGGGTAAGAAAGTTAACTTTTTCGCGCAATGTCACACAGTAATAAAGTTTCATCTAGATTGCATCGAAATAATCAAATGAAGGGGATGCGATTAATTCTGGAGCAGGGATTGAAAGAAAAGAAAATAACGGAAAAAATTATGGAGGAAATAGTGCGTGTGAAGATATAATTGTCACAGTAAAAATAAATTTTCGAAATAAAGAAAGTTCCTTTATATATATATATAAATGACTTCTTCGGAATGTTGGTGGGTGTGATTGAAAAAAAGCACATAAAAATCCGAAGTTAAATTGAAAAAAATTAGAAAATGGAGGGGAAAGAGGAGATTGTGGTTTAAATTGCATGAGGTTTGGGCCGGTTGTACGATCCAGGAAAGTCGAAGAATTGTCAAATCAGGGAAACCAAAACTATTCGCCAGTATGGATTTCGGTTCATGTAGAAGAATCAGTTTTACGCGGAAGATGCAAGGACCAGTATCGGAGTTGGTTTCGGAGTCGGAGACACTGGAACACGATTGAAAATATTCTCTTCACCATCATGGTGAGAGGTTATCATTGTGAAATTTTACATTTATTATAAACGATAAAAAAGATCACAAAAAAGACAATATTTTTGGCATTTTTAGCGTTTTTTTCTTTTTTTTGTTTTTATAATAAATACGTTATGTAAAAACATGTTTTTATGCATAAATGGGTTTAATGTAAGCAGATAACGGTTGAGGATATAGTCATATGGTAAAAATGATCATAAAATGCACGGTTACGATGAAGATGTCAATAGTCAATAGTCAATAGTTTTATTGTGGTAATAAAAGCCGATAGCTTGTAAGAAACCACTGGGTGGTGTGTACAGAGGGTCGCACAAAGCGTGCTAAAAAGCATACATGAAGAGATAAAAACGGAGGCAAATAGGCCTTATAGCGGGCCATGTTCGCGTATAGCATACACCTTGATTGGACATTTGTGGCTTTTTATAGGGAGAAGTGTCAGCCCAAGACACATTCCCACCACGTCCTCCAGTGCATGACGGACTTGCGGACGGTTGCTTTGGCGTGAGCAACGTTGATGCTTGCAAGCTGGGGAGAAAAGACTGGAAAAATGTTAGTTATTTATGGATATGTGAGTGGTATGTAGTATAATGGGGTAGAACGGAATGGCGAAAGATAAACAAGTCATTTGAAAGTTGATTGCCAAAGGTGTTTGTCTAGACGTTGCTTAAACGAAGACAGTGACTCAGCACATACCACCTCCGGCGGGAGAGCGTTCCATACACGGCATATGCGAAGGGGTAGGAAATACCGTCGACTGTTCAATCGGCTGTTCTGATGAGCAATCTTGAGATTGTGCCCACGATGATTACGTCGATTGGATAGAGGCATCAAGGACTTGCAAGGGTGGTGATTCTCTGTGAGAATGCGAAAGGTCAAAAGCAAATCACCGCGGAGGAGTCGGTAGCGGATTGAGAAGAGGCCGCTATACTGCAGCCGTTCTTCGTAGGACATGTTTTGAAGGCCGTTGATAAGCTTTGTTGCTCGCCGTTGTGGCTGTTCGAGGGCGTTCATGTCTTGTTGGAGCCACGGATGCCACGCACTGACTGCATATTCGAGCGGGGGCGGATGTAGGCGGACAGTAGCTGTGGGAAGAGTCGTCGGTCAAAGCGTCTGAAAAGTCGCCTCAGAAGACCAACACTGTGGTTTGCGGTTCTTGCAGCCTTGTTGCACTGGCTGGAGCAGCCCAAGTCGTGCTGTACGATGACGCCGAGGTCGCTTACCTGGTCCACATGGCGCAAAAGTTCGTCCCCCAAGTGATAAGCGTAACGAACAGAGTGTCGAATGGTCAGAATGTGGCATTTTTCTGAGTTGAACGGTAAATTGTGTTCTAATGACCACTGATAGAGGCGGTCGAGGTCACGTTGCAGGATTTGATGATCTTCGAAGCTAGATATACGACGCCAAACCTTGAGGTCATCCGCGAAGAGTAAAAATGAGCTTGATAAGATCATGCTGATATCATTGATGAATATAAGGAAGAGAGTGGGTCCGAGTACGGATCCCTGCGGAACCCCACTGGTTACCGGGAAACAGTCTGAATAGGCGTCTTTGACGCGCACACACGATGTGCGATCTTGCAGAAATCGGCTGATCCACGTCAACAAGGGGTCATCGATTCCGTAGTGGCGTAGCTTTTGAATGAGAATAAGGTGATCAACTCTATCAAAGGCTTTCGAAAAATCCAGGTATGCCACGTCAACTGCCACCCGGCCGTCCACGGCTTTCGTCCAATCGTCCCTGGCCAACAGGAGGTTGGATAGGCAGGAGTGTCCTGGCCGGAAACCATGCTGTTCATGAGCAAGGATGTGATTTTCCTCAAGGTGGCGTGTGATGGTGTCAGCTATAATACTTTCCATGACCTTTGAGATCACAGACAGCAGGGTCACCGGGCGGTAATTAGCTGGTAAGGTGCGGTCGCCTCCTTTAAAGACCGGAGTGATCAAGCCTTGTTTCCAAGTTTGTGGGACTTCAGCTGAGTCGAGTGAACGCTGGAAATATAGCGCCAGATCGTTTGAGATATATGCTGCGACTGCATTCAAAGCCTTTGGGTGTATGTGATCTATACCCGGGGAGCTATTCTGTCGCAGGTGGGTCAATTTGTGGTAGACGGCGTCGCGGCTGAAGATGATTGAGCTCAATGAAGGCACAGGAGACACTGGTGCAAGTATGACTACGGACTTAGGGGCAGCACGAAAGATGGGAGCGTACTGCGCGCCCAAAGTGCTGGCGACTTCTTCAGGTGACGTGGATAGACCCGAGGGTGTCTTGAGCGAAGGGATACCTGTTTTCACTTTCCTCCGAGCGTTGATCTCCTTGTATAGCAGCTTCGGGTTGTCTAGAAGTCTCAAAGTTAGCTGTTGTTGGTAAAGGAATTGATCATTGCGTTTGAGAGATGTACACTGGTTTCGCAATAATCTGTAGAATTCCCAGTTCTCTGAGGTGGGGCATCGAGAGAAAGTATGCCATGCAAGGTTCCGTAGTGCCATCATTTTTTTGGTCCGGCTTCTAATTGTCGGTCGGTCGCGTTTTGTTGGTATTGCCTTCATGGTCGATGATAGGTCAAGTAATGTGTGCCATCGTGTAACAAAATAACTCCAAGCAGTATCAAGTTGCGTAGTATGTAGCAAGTCCCACGTGTTCGCGGCAACAAGCTCACGCAGTAGCGTGTAGTTCGTAATCCTCCTAGTAGTGGCGTCCGGTATCCCCTCATAATGAGAGTAGCAGAGGTAGTCAAATATCAGCACGGCATGATCAGCATGACCCAGTGGTGGTTCGATCATCATGTTTTCGACCATCAGTTCTTCGTTGGTGAGTATCAGATCGAGGGTAGACGGGATCTGGTGGCCGCAGAATCGTGTCGGTTCGTTGACATGGCTGTACAATGGATGGGTAGCAATCAATTCTGATAAGTCACGTCCAAACTGATGGCTGGGCGAGCCTGACGATACACCCGGAGAGTTGAAGTCTCCCATTATGAGGACATGCGTGAAGTGTTGAGAAAGTCCGAGTCGGATGGCAGTCAGCAAAGAAGAGTCTGTATGAGAATCCGCATTTGGAGGGCGGTAGATCACACCCAACAAGGCCACATCGTCGCGTTGCAAGAAAACTCTACACCACAAAGTGTCAGGAACAGACAGATCAGGGTTCTCGATCTCTTCACAGCGTAGTGCTTGATTGTAATACAGTAGGACACCTCCACCTCTAGTCTTACGATCAATGCGGAATGACAACATGTTTGGGAGCATTAGTTCAGTATCTAATATGGTTGGGGTCAACCAGGTTTCTGTGATGGCAATGAGATCAAAGTTTTTTGTCGAATGGAGCAGTTTTAATTCGGAGAATTTGTTCATGAATCCTCGGATGTTCGTATAGCAACAGGACAGTGTATGGCGGTTGCGTTGGGCGTCGTGAGGTGTACCACCTAGGAAGCCGATCCGGAAGGGATCGGCTGTGGTAGGTTTTTTGAGGCGGCTGCTTCACGTAATTCCGGTTGTTCGACCTCGGGTGTTGGGTCGGTAATTTTCGTCTCGGGTCTAATCCGATTGGTATCGATAGACGAACGGAGGCGAATTTCTGATGGAGCTTTCCATCGGTTCGCGTACCAACATTCGAGCGCCGACGTGACCATACTTTCCGACTGGAATGTTATTTTCGTAATTCGGGGGGCATTGCCTTTATAGTTCGGTGATTTGGGTAGGCGTTTTAGCGACGTTGTGAGTGTGGCGGTTATGTCAGATTGTTGCTGTATGAAGCGCCATTGCTCACAGTCGTGAATGTTGTTTTTGGATTCGTCGGCGTCGGAAAGCTCAGGAATTCCGTGTACGTATATACTACGTTTGTCATTATCCTGCTTCCAGTCAAATGACGGCTTTTTCTTGGCTTGCCGTGCTGCCCATGGTAGATCGGCGAAGATGCGGATTGGAGTAGGGGATTTGCGAAGTACGTACGTGGAGAGAAGCACGGTTTCAGCTGCTTCAACGGACTTTAGTGTGACACGCAGAAGTCTGGGTTCTCCTAGGTGAGACGAATTCGGAGGCCTGGACAACCGCACCACGCTATCGGCTTCCGAGGAAACCTGAAGGGTACGACAAATTTGATCCCATTGCGAAACGTCTTCGGATAGACGTTCTTTAAAACACGGCGACTTGGATTCGGGCACGTTTGTGCAGATCACCGTCATTCTACCATCGCGAGAATTCTGCTTAGGGTTTTTCTGTTGGTTAGCAGAAGGACGTGTTGCATCTATCGCTGGGACTAATGGTAGCTTCGAGATATGGGGATCAGTTTGTACACGAGGTGACGCAGCAACGACTTTGGAGTAGCCAAGCTTGGTGGCGATCTTGGGGCGGATATCGTCCTTAATAGAATTAGGTGGTGATGAACAGGTCGTAAACTTCGTTTCGAGTAGTTTCACGCGTGCTTCCAGTGAAAAGATGATTTCTTTCTGCTGGTCGAGCAAAGTAAGCAGAGAGCGGATAATCGGTTTTTTGGAACAGTGTACGCAAAACCATGGTAAGTTTGTGCGCTGTCGATGCTCTTTTAATTCTAACGTTGATAACCCGGAACAACGTGAGTGGAACCATGTGGAGCAACTACTACACTCAATTCCTTCAGTTACGGCTTTGGAGCAGTCTCCATTGCCACAAATGTTGGCGTCCAAGTTTGTCAAGATTGACGTTGGTTTTTTGCTGGATTTATGCTCTACGTTTTTTGAGGGTTGGCTTTTACCTGTTGTCTTACATTCGCCGGATTTTGGAGTAACTTTACCGTTAGAACGGAGGTTCGATTTTGATTTACTATCAACCATGATGACAATAATCAAATAAAAAATAACAAAATCTGTCACGACAAAAAAGATTCAACTTGCGCGCCAGTTTAAGGTGGAATAACATCATATTTAAGGTCGGACAACCTGACACTTGAAGGGCCAGTTATCCAAAGAATACAATAAGACATCATGATGAACTAATATGTGGAGAAAGATGTGGAATTAGAAACCTGGGATCCCATGAGAGTATAGAATATCTAGGGAAGAGTTTATCTTTAGGATTTGGGAAAGTGAGTGAACAGTAAGGGTTTCTACAAGCGTTTTCAACTTCCCTGTAGATGTGCACATACGGAAATGAAGAGGAAGGGAATTCCAAAGTTGTGCATATCTAACTAAGAAGAAGTTACGTCTAACTTTAGTGCGGGACATAGGGATATTCAACAGCCTTGTTCGATTGCGCAGATCATATCGGATATAATCGTGAAAGCGCATGCCAGACTGAAGCTTAATTCGTTGCTGGGTAATGATTCGAAAGAAAAGAAGCAGATTCAGATGAATTCTGCGTAGCCATAGTGGTTCGACATTCAGCAAATTACACCTTTCAAGATAAGGCAAGGGGTTTGAATAGCCCAAAGTTATTTTGCTGAAAGTACGTTGAAGTCTCTCTAAGAGAAAACAATCACGCCTACCCATGTGAGAATAGATGATATTACAATAATCGAGAATTGGTAGGACCTTCATCTTATATAGTGCTATTTTACTCTCGCGTAAGAGGAATTTATGGTTAATTAGGCTAAAGTTTTGTCTTGCTCTCGCAATGAGGTGTCTGGCTTGTTCATTAAAATTGAGAGAAGAGGAGTATCTAAATCCAAGGTCCTTAATTTCTGCAGAAGGTGTGATGGTTGAGCCATTTATCGTGAGTGTGCTAGAAGGGATTGAACAACGTAATCCCATATATTGTGTCTTAGAAGCAGAAAATTCTAATCCCCATTGTGAGCCCCAGTTAGATAGAGAGGCAAGATCACGGTTAAGGGATATCAGGGCCTGTGACACTTCACCAGGAGGAGATGTTAAGACTACTTTTATGTCATCCGCGAAGATGAATAGCTTAGAGTGATCTACAACATTTTGTAGATCATTAACATAGATAAGAAAAAGAAGTGGACCTAGAACGCTGCCTTGAATTACGCCACTTGGAATTGGCTGATTAGTTGAGGTAACTCCATTAACGTGAACCGAAAAGGTGCGATCAGATAGAAAAGAACGGAACCAGCTCAATAAAGGCCCATGAATACCTAAACATGATAGCTTCAAAAGGAGTAGCGTATGAGGAACCCGATCGAAAGCTTTGCTTATGTCCAAGAATACAACAATCACTGCTAGTCCTTGGTCAAGGGAAGCCGTTATGAGATCTAAGTATTCTAATTGGCAGGTTACACAAGACTTTTGGCTAAGGAATCCATGTTGGACTGGAGAGAACGCATCTGGACCAAGGTAGCCCAACAAAGAATTTTTGATTAACCTTTCAAATAACCTAGACAGAATAGGAGTATGATTAATAGGGCGATAATTCGTAACGAGGTTCGAATTACCAGATTTTAAACGTGGGATAATAACAGAGTGTTTCCAATGAGTTGGAAAAATTCCACATTTGAGAGAAATATTGAAAAGATTTAATAAGAGTAAAGGAAAGTCTTCATTATCGTTGTGTAAGATGGCTGAAATAAAACCTACATCATCAGGCTTATAAGAGATTTTACTTCGACGAGAAATGTCTTTTACTTCTTGTACAGAAAAGTAAAGGAGTCAATAGTATTTAAGGGAGTGCTATTGTTTGCTGGTGGATGGTAAGCGTTGTTATTGAACGAGCTGCTGAAGAATAAAGAGAAAGCCTGACTTATTGTGACCGCATCAGAAGTGACTATTTCTTTATCATCTTCGTGGTACATTATGGATGGAATATCATGTGTTGACCGGATACACCTGGTCTTCGAAAGGTAATTTAATGATTTCGTCATTGAATCACTGTTTAAAGCCTTTCTTTCTTGGCGTTCTAGAAGACGAATCTTAACATTTGAAAGAGAGTTACAAAGTTCGTGTCTGCGCATAACCGAAAATAAATCTAACTTATGGTTCACAGAAGCAGAAAGTCGAGCTATCTTTTTCTCCATAAGGTTTATTGGGTCCCGCTTACGCTTCCTAATATGAGAGGAAGACGAACTTCGAATGCATGTTGAGATGTTATCATGAAAGATCGAAGAGATGCGCTCAAAGTTTGAGGAAAGAAAGAATTCTGTCCAGTCGTAGGTTCTAAGAATATTCGAAAACTTCGTCCAATTGATATGAACTTTCTCATCTTTGCGTATATGTGCTGGTTTTTGCGAAAGACGCAAAACGCAAGTTATCATATTATGGTCGCAACCGGGTAGTGAAGCTAAGATTTCAACGTTGGTGGGATCAGTGCCTAAAGTAAAAATCAAATCTAAAACGCTGGACAGCCTCGTAGGCTTCTTCACAGATTGTGTGAAACCTAAAAGATGAATCGTTTTGGAGAAGGATGAAAATTTATTTGAAGAATGCGGGGAATTCCAGCAGGCGTGTGGCATGTTGAAGTCTCCAGCAATAATCTTATTATTGAAGGGGGAAATGGACGCCTCAGTAAAAACATTTATAAGCTTATCAACAGTGAGTGTGGATGGAGATGGCGGGTTGTAAATGCATCCTAGGAGAGCATCAAGAGAAGGTAAGGAGATCCAAATTGAGTCGTCTAGATCATCTAATATACGAGAGCTATGTATTTCTGCTTGGAGATCTGTACTAACATAAATAAGAATACCACCACCACGAGTGTGGTTGCGGTCCCTACGAAACATAAAATAGTTGGCTAGTTCAAGTGAAACGTTGGGAACGTCATTAGTTGTCCACGTTTCTGTTATAAGAACTATTTCGTGTGGGTTTGAGAGCAAGAAATGTTGAAGGGCAGGGAGCTTAGAAATAATTGACCGAGCATTAAGTAACAGAAGGCGAATTTTAGGATATTTAACATGCGTAATAGAAAACGATTTACACGAGTTGTTTGAAATTGTCGGAGCTAATATGGGTAAGGGTTGTGGTAAAGGAAAGGAAAATTTTCTATTGAGCCATACATGTTTTGAAATGGGTTTGTGTAAGCACTAAACGGGTTCCCATTCATGAGGGGGCGCTGATCTAGAAGACGTGGAGCGTATTGGAGTGGAGAAGTGTAGGGTCTTGGAGGAGGATAGTAATAGGGCTGCTTGGGATAAAAGGGACTTTGCGGGAGGATAAGTGGATTAAGTGGGCCAGGTATAACCGGGAACCGTCTATGTACGGGGTGATAATTACATGAGCCATTAGATGGATTATTTCCATCAAAATTACGCCCGACCGTATGGTTCCTAATGATGCGCGGTCCACCACGTAGTAAGGGTGAATTTGATTTGAAGACAGGGAGCACGACTTTTTTTGTGGCTTTAATTATAGGTCGAGCTGAGGGCTGCGAAGCTGCGGTGACGGTTTCCTTAGTGGGGACATGGCTATTAGGGCCAGGTGTTAACATTGCGTCATCAATGTTTAACTTAGAATTAGCTGTTGGGGTGGTGGTACTTGAGATAGGAGTAACATCAGAAGTTTGAGTTTGAGTTACAGGTGCAGTAGCTGATGCGGAATTATCAACAACATCCAAGTCTATGAGGTTGTCGATATCAGTTGAGCGTTTTACAACTTTAGAAACCTTGCGAAGGCACTTTCGTTGTAAAGGTGTGTTGTCAGGTTTGATCAACACATTAGAAAATTGGGGTAAAAGTTTTAATACTAGTTGGTTATTAATTATGTGCGACGCATAATTTTCGTCGGCAAATTTTATTAAAATCGGTGCATTACTACGATTGGGAGGTTTTCTGAGTCTAGTAAAAGATGCTGAGTCTATGGGGAAGCCATATCGCGACAGAAATATCTTTTTAAGATCGACTAAAGGATATCTGTCAGCCACGTTAAGAAGAATAAGGTTTTTGGCACGGCTCCGACGCTGCTCAATTTCTGAGGATAGCGACTCTATAAATCGACCCGTGCGTTGAAGTAAATCTGAGTCTAATACACAACTGGGGTCAAGTAGGAAGGTAAGAGGCTCTAAGATATTGCAAATTTTCGAGACCGTGGACAGCTTAGCCGTGACGGAATCGATCTTGTTTTCTAGGTTCTGTACCGTGGTCAGAACCGTAGACATATTTTCGTCCAGAACAACCGAACATTTTTTTTAATTGAGATGTAGTACGGTATGCTGTTCTTGACGATTTCGAATGTTTGTAATGCGACATACTGATCCAGAATAAAATTCGTAAATTGTGATAACGAGAATAATGACTTGCCAAATTTCGAACACCCGCGCCAATAGCATAGGGCCAAGCGAAACTTTGATGAATATAAACCACCCCATGGTTTATACACTTATCACCCCGTCCATAGACAATTCCCTGTCACATCTGACCCATTTGGCCGAATTATTCCTTCCCATAGTCCTTTCTCTCCTCAGCATTCACGTCCTCACTATCCTTCTTCAAGACCCTACCATTTTCCACTTCAATACGCGTCAGGTACCCTAGATCAGCGTCCCTTCATGAACGGGAACCCGTTTAATACCTACCTAGACCCTTTTCAAACCAGGTATATACCGATGCAAAATTTCCCTCAGCAAAATTTTTCTTTTCATTACCAAAACCCTTACTAAAATTAACACCTTCAATTTCAGACCACTAATGTAAATCACTTCCGGTTACACATGTTAAGTATCCTAAAATTAATCTTCTATTATTTAATGCACGGTCAATTATCTCTATTCTTCCTACCCTTCAACATTTTTTGATCTCAAACCCGTACGGAATAGTTCTCATCACAGAGACGTGGACATCTCATGACAATCCCAACGTTTCACTTGAACTAGCCAACGATTTCATGTTTCGTAAGGACCGCACCCACATCCATGGTGGTGGTATTCTCATTTAAGTTAATACAGATTTTCCGGCAGAAATATACAGTTCTCATATGTTAGAAGATCTAGATGACTCAATTTGGATCACCATACCCTCTCTTGATTATCTCATAGGGTGCATCTATAACCCACCATCTCCTCCCACACTCACTATTGATAAGCTTATAAATGTGTTTACTGAGGCATCCATTGCCTCTCTTAGCAATATAATTATTGCTGGTGATTTCAACATGCCATGCATCAGCTGGAAATACCCCCACATTTCGAATATATTTTCAGCATTCGCTAAAAAAATTGATCTTTTAGGTTTCACACAATCTGTGAGTAAGCCCACAAGACTTTTCAGCATTTTAGACTTTTTTCTCATGCCATGCATGAACATTTGTTTTCATGAGTACATCAAATAAAACGGTAATTATCAAATGTTGAGGTCAAACATAAATAAAAAAATTTTTGTTGGTAACAACCGTAAAAAAATAGTTGGATAACATTTGTACAGATGGTAGCTTGTTCAAAACATAAAGTTGATAGAATATCGGGAAAATAAATGATAAAGGTTCATGTTTTTAACGAATACGACAGTAATTGTTCAAAATGGGTTAATTACAGTTTGGGTAGGTCTGGACCGCAATGTTTATTCATGTATAATGTTCCAAATGCAAATTCAAACGCAGATAATTGTATAGGGAGTTCACTTCATCGAGTCACGGAGATATGAGTTGCATTGCCCTTTTAAGAATTGCTAAAGTATATTTTGTTGAATTTCAACAATTCTGAAAAGTAAATTCTCAAGAAAAAAGTTATATATCACTTTAAAATTTTTTATTGCTGAAAAATATTAGGAGCCTTTTATGCCGTAAAAGTATAAATTATCTATAGTTGCAATAATTAGAAATAGCTTGATCTTCACTCTAGGTACTGATCGCAGCAACGTTGAATTTTTAGCTCTACTGCCCGGTTGCGACCACAATATGGTCACTTGCGTTCTGCGCCTTTTTCGGAAGCCGGCATATATTCACAATGATGAGAAAATTTATATCAACTGGACTAAGTTTTCGAATCGTCTCAGAGACAACGACTGGACTGAATTTTTTCTTTCTTAAGACTTTAATCGTATTTCTTCGATTTTCCATGATAACCTCTTAGCATGCCTTCGGAGTTCGTCTACCTTTCATATTAAAAGAAGTAAACAAAACCCCATAACCCTTCTTGAAAAAAAGATTGCTCGTCTCTCTACTTCTGCGAATCATAAGTTTGACTTCTTCTCTGTTATACGCCGACATGAGCTATGTAACTCTCTCCCAGGTATTAAATTCGCCTCCTAGAGCGTCAAGAAAGAAAGGCTTTAAGCAGTAACTCAAAGAATAAGTCTTTGAATTGTCTTACGCAGAATAGATGTATCTCATTAATGATCAGGCTTGTGCATATAGGAATATATAGATATATATATATATATATATATATATACTGAAGCTAATACATGTAGCTGAATCACGATTAGACTGCAAAACATTGCTACTACTGCTGCTGTTCGAATAAGACGTGAACTACAGTGCATTTTTGAACTCGCAACAGCTTAGTAAATGCTGGTAAGTTTTTTGGTCGTTTCTTTCAACGTTTCTTTTTCTGGCAGTTTTCATCGCGCCGAAGTTATCAGTAATGAACATATAAGAAACCGGATCCATCTGCTTCTATCAGAAAAATAAAAAATATCCAATTGACTTACTCTTCAACAAGTTTCTATGGCCGAGTAACTGAATACACATGCAGGACGCTGAATTAGTAGTCAACTGATATCAGATTTTACCGTAACGCACTTCACTGAAAGATTGTAGCGGAAATATACTCAAAATAAGAACGAAGAAATTACAGAAAATAGCTGTAACTCACATAATGTTCAGAGAATACAAATCCGTTACAATATCCTTCTTTTGCTCGAGAAAATATTCATGAACGAAAATAAATTCCAATGATTGCTGAAATTGATGTCAAGATTGTTAGTCGCTACAAAATGTTAGCATCGAGTCCAACCAAACGGATCCAAAAGCACGCAAAACAGAATCTGCCAAAAGTGTCGATGAGTCTGGAAAATTTGAAAATAATTTGGTTGAGGAAACAACCTAGTAGTGTTATTATAACTTGTCAGTGTTTACATAGAGAACACAAAGGGGTGTGCGAAGTAAGCGGTTAGGACATTGAAGCGTAAGGTTACAACATGTCACAGCATGCATTCACAATGTTCGAATAAGGACATTACTGAGGTAGCACGTGTCATGGGTGAGTATTCCGCACCAAACACCTTTTCTCGTGAAACTTTCGACCGTTGTCCTCCTAGGGTCAACCTGTAACCTGGCTGCTGGTTTGCGAATTTTTTCGCCTCGCCGGAGTTTAACTGGGTGGGTTGAACGGGTAATCCAAACGTGTCAATTAATTTATCCAGTGGGACGCTAGCATTGACCGTAGGTTTGCATTGAGGATTTGTAGGTGCAGGACGTAATTGGTTGCGATGGCTTACCCATACACCATCTGGAACGGTCACTTCATAGAGAACTGAAACTCGAATATTAGTGATTCGTCCGTAAACCCAAGCGTTCCTGTTCGGGCGATGATCACGAACCCAAACACAGGTCCCACTACTTAGTGGAGAACTGTTTCTCACAGAACGTTCTTCTTCGTATTGGGTTTGAGTTGGTAACTTACTCGTTATAGTTGTACGCAATTTACACCCCATGAGGACTTCTGCTGGTTAGGCAAGCCTGGATGCGGTGTAATGGTGTGGCCTGCGCGGTATTTATATATTTCAACTAAAATCATTTGAAATCATTTTAATAAAAAATGTAAGGCGTTTAATTCGCGATTTTCAACTACATTATAAAGTTCTCCTTATTTTTTCTTTCCAAATACAAAGCCGTTGTGAGACACTACATTTAAGTTTCTTTCCACTTGATTGTATTTCACACGCTCTGATTAAATATTACGAATTTTCGCAGTTTCGTGAAATTGCAATATTCATAACGTTCATTACTAACATTTAAATATTTATATTTTAGATATATCTACATGTTGGCATATATTACTTTCTTATGCTTAAATGCTGGTTGTGGTTGTAGTGGGCAATAAAATAAGTCTGCACTACACACAGTACAGCAAAAATGAAATGAACTCACTAAAAGACCAAAGGAGCATATGTCCAAAAAAGGATGCATTGAAATCCAACGATAGCGGGATAATCCACACGGGAAAATCCATGGGATGACATCCAAGGTGCATAATGCGCTAAAATGTTGGAGAATATGTTAATCACAAATTTAGCAGGGAGTAACGCACGCAGATTTCGGAACCACGGAAGAAGACGAAGTCCGGTAATTCAAAATTTTATTATCCCGCCAAAAAGTATCTTGTACAAGCATTAATTCAAATGATGTATACATGGCCAAAAGGGAATAATCATACATGGCCAAAAGTTACATGTACATAATACTAAGTTGCAAAACGGAAGTAGTTCTTTACATGGTAAGCATTTAGCTAAAAGAATCGAATGCTGTGACTGAAGGCACTGGGCGCACCAAATTGCTCTGGTATACTAAAGGGCCATCATCTTCATCATGAAGCACAAGTCTGAAGCCAGACAAAAGTGCCAAGCGATATGTAGCAGGAAAGGCCGATAAGCAATGGCGTGAAAAAAGGAAATCAACCAAGTACAATATGCAAAAAACGTACAAAAAGCAGCTTGTTCTGAAAGTTACAATGCATGCAATTTCGTGTTTTTGTATTGTTTTTGTTTTTTATATAAAATGAAACCGGATAGAAAAATTATGACACACATAATAAGGTACACTGGCGCCACTGACTTCGGTTCGCAGCCATATTACGTAGGGTTTCTAGTCAACGATTAGGTGGAGCTTCTGGAGCCCACCCACGCAAAGGAATGAGACCAACAGACCCAAACACCACGGTGAGTTTCTTCATTCCAACGTGCACCTAAGCCTACCCCCACTTCGGCTTAGGCAACCAGTAGTATCGAGCCCACAAGCAATTATGGAAATGAAGGTAAAATTGACAGATCAAAGGGCCATTACACAGCGTATGGAGCCCATACATGATTTTAATGGGTCTGCATAGAACACAAAAAATAACAAGGGAGGCTTATCTTAAGCAAGTTTCCAAGTTACTTGCAATAATGAAAGAACCAACCCATAAAACATATGCGCAAGTTGCGGCATCACCCAAACAATCTTGTATAAGCCGGTGGGTGTACGAAATTCAGCAAAAGGAAATTGGGGAAAAACTAACAACAATGTTGTTAGCCAGTTCAGGAAGAACAGTCAGCGAGCTCAAAAGGTACCGCGATCACCAACCGGTAAAGAAACCGAGTCGCGTCTCGGCAATTTAGCGACAATCAACTCGCAATTAGCTCCAATTCAAAGTGAATTGCGATCGCTTCAAAGAAGGCGCTTTTCCTGAGAAATGTATGAAAACTAAGACCAGAGATATTCGGATCCTTAACGAACAAGAGCCTTTTATACAGGAGGCTAAATCATGACGCAGCTAAAATCAACAATGCGTGCGAAATTTATCGCGTTTATCAGACCTTAGGACCAATCTTCTGTTCGTTCAAGTCCATAGAATCGGTCTAAATTAGAAAGAAAATCAGGCGAGGCCAATCTTGGTCGAATTAAAAAATCGGAGACACAATTATTTCTTTCCAAAAGCGACCAAATAGATACCAATACCAATATTTTGTATAAATTGGTGCCAAATAGCCACCCAGCTTCAGCAAATTATTTTGCTTTTTTTTAACGTTAGGTTTGCAACGTAAAAAAACGGAGGTAAACCCTGAGAAACGCCGATGAAATGAATCCGTACCGCGGATATTTGAAGCGAAAATGCTCAAGTTCTGGTAGAAAATAAAAGGAAGGAATCTTGGCTACGTTGCGATGCAGCAAACGAAAGCCTTGCTTCGTCTGCGCTTAACGCCGCTGCATTCGGAACCTGTACGCCACAACCTTCCAGCGACGTAGATTTCACATACAACACAAATATGTCACCGCATTTCCACATACCAATAAACATGGTAATACCTCGGGTTCTGCGACCGAGGCTTCTCCGGAATTGGGCGCGGTAGATCGAAATGCTGTAAGCATACTTTACATAAATGCAGTGTGCATAGTACATGGCTGGAATTTATGCAGAAATCCTCCGGAAGTAAATCTAGGATTCTAGATTCATCAGAGACCTCGCTTCAAAATATGGACACTATTCCAGTTAATCTTTTTTCAGCATATACAGCCCGTAGATCGCATAGACCAGACGGTAGACGCAGTGGAGGAGCTATATTACTCCTACAGCATGGGATTAAATACAAAGACTCTGGCATCAAAATGGCCACTTTTGGCATCCAGATGGTCTCGACAATCGTTACTGACTGTAAGCTCTCTTTTGCGTTTGGCTGCTTATACAGGGGTCCCGGCGCTGTTGAGGAAGAGGACCAGGAACTTAAGGAAATTCTTAACAGGTTGCTCAGAACTGCCACACTTGTCTATTCAATAGATGACTTCAACCTACCGGGTATTGACTGGGACACTCAGACTATATCTATTACGATTTCCTAGCTATATCTCAATTACCTGCACTCCAGTGCGTTTAATCAGTATGTAAGTGAGAAAACTAGGTACACAGATGGACATTCACCATCTACACTGGACATACTTTTGTCTAAAAAATCTAAAGACGATTACCACATCTCTTGCGACTTACCTTTGGGGAAAAGTGACCATGTCATTATAATATTTCAGGCAATGCTCTGTTTTTGTAAGCCACCAGTCAAATATAAGCATAATCTAAATCAAGTTGACTGAAATGCCGTACAGCTTTCCGCTGCACGATATGACTGATTCTCGGAAACTAATGACAACAAAAGTAAATGGTCAGTTATTAAGTGAAATATCGTAAGTCCTCAAGACCTTTACAGTCCTTTTCGACATGTACGGCTAAAGAATAAGCCACCTTGGTGGACTCTCGCGGTGCGAAGCAACATTATTGGGCGCGACAGACACTGGCGGAGATATACGTTCTTACAACCGTATAGAAAGTGGTCGTTCTCTAAGGCTTTGAGAAACGACACAGTAAAGCTACAACGGAGCCTTAAGCCAAGCTACGAAACTGTCCTAGCAAACTCTGCTAAAAAGAATACTGAGAAGTATTTTAGTAATGTTCAGTCTTAGGGTACGATAAAAGGGCACATAGGTTACCTTATATTAGACAATGGCGAGAAAGAAAATTCTGACCCCAACAAGGCAGCAGCTTTGCAGCATTATTTTCAAAGCGTACATAGAATGGATGGTGGTGATGCGATTCACTTAGTCCCAACTCTTATGATGGAAATGGATGCCTGTGAAGTCTGTGAAGCACAGATGATGTCGCACGTGTCCTACAGTATCTAAACGGAAATAAATCGGTCGGACGTAACGATGTGTTTCCTAAAATTGTAAAGGAAATTTCTAAATTACTAGCAGAGCCTCTCTGTGACTTATACAACGGATCGCTGTGCAAAGGCATCCTACCAGATGATTGGAGAAAGTCATTGTCTTACCCATTCCATAGGGATGTTGAGCGAAAATAGTAAGGACTTTCCGACCAGTAAGCTTGACTAGTGTTTTATGTAAAACTTGGCTAGAGTTATGAGGTATCGATTTTGCAGCCACCTCGTGCACAATTCATCACTTAGCACGGTTCAACAGGGCTTCCTTAAAAGACGGTCTGTCTCTCGAATCTTCTATGCTTTTTAGATAAAGTTTTCAAGAAACGGGATGGAGGCGGACGGAACGAAGTCTTTTACTTAGACTTTTGTGAGGACTTTGACTCGGTTACTCACAAGTTCCAATGGATAAATCTCGACGCCAAAGGCATATCTGGTAAGCTTCAAAAACGGATAACCAGTTTTCTTCGTGATAGATCTCTCCAGGTTCGTGAAGGCGATACTACATCTCAATTCGCAACAATTACCAGTGGTGTCCCACAAGGTTCGGTATTATGCCAAATATTCTTTCTGATTTTCATTTATGATCAGATATCGCAAATGTCATGTTCCTGCTACATGTTTGCGGATGATGTCAAATACGCCTGATCTAGTGATCACGCTAATTTGTTGAGAGATATTGAAAAGGTCAATAAATAGTCGCAGGTTTGGAAAGTTTCTTTGAACTTCAGTAAATGCCATTGGTTGTCTACAGCAGTCGAGAAAACTACAGTAACTGCGAATAACTGTACGATCGACTTTAAATCTATTCTGAATGTTGATGATTTAGGTATAGTCGTAACAGCAGACTTTAAATAGGCTGAACAATGTGCCTCAGCTGCACAACGAGCTAGAGTTTAACTCATTAGGCTCAAATCTGTTTTGACATGTAGAACGCAAGGAGTGTTCATCCCCTTATATACGGCTAATTTGAGGCCACATTTAGAATACTGCGTGCAAGCCTGGAGGCAATTCTTCCAAAAAGACATATTACTACAAGAGAGAGTCCAGCGTCTGGCTACCAAAATAGTTGAAGTTGTGTTTGGGAAACCCAAAGAACGTCTAATTTCTGTAAGTCACTTCTTCCTTCGGCGTCGGCACCTACGGGGTGACCTAATAGAAACGTTCAACATACTGAAAGGCTCAGGCAAAGAGGGTTGTCAAAACCTGTTATCTCAAGCGATCAACCCTTCAACTAGATGATGAACATTGAAGGTCTCGAAAAACCGCAGTCTTCTGAATCAAAGGCAACACTTCTTCAGTGAAAGAGATGTAAGCTTCTGGAACAAGCGGTCTGAGGAATTAATAGCTTGCAAGTTAGTAGGTGCATTTAAAATGTGTTTGGATGCCTTCTGGCATGTGCATTTGCCAGATTCCTACAAGAATATGTAGGTCGCCTGTCGATAGAATTGGTAAAATATTTTGGGTTCATCCTAAATTTATACGGTCTTTTTCATGGAAAAAACAACCAACACAAGAATAGAAGTGAGAATAAACCACACTCAGTATTCGAATAAGGCGTTATATGTTGATGCATATAAGTTTAACAACGAGAATATGAATAACAGTATTATTGATTAAACAAGTTGCGCATGTATGCCACTGTTGGGTAAGGTTGGTACGACCAATCTGTTTAATCACACGAGCCCTCACTCATGTAGACTGAGTTCAAAACCCGAGACCATGAATAAAAGAGCTCATTTTCATGTATCTCCATCACACACACCACGACCGGTTTCGTGCTGTTTGCACTCATCAGGTAGGGACAGTAGAATCAGGATCCACATGCGCTTAAAACAATTGAAGAATGGTAAAGAAGTTCCGCTTGTATGCGACTATTGGGCAAGGTTTGTTCGACCAACCTGTTCAATCACATGAGCGCTCACTCATGTAGACTGAGTTTGAAGCCCATGACCATGAATAAAAAAGCATGCAAATGAGCGGATTCTGATCCTACTTTTTCTACCTGATGAGTGCAAACAACAAGAAACCGGTCGTGGTGTGTGTGAGTGTGATGGAGATGCATGCAAATTAGTAATATTGATTGTTCGAATAACAATCAATACTACTAAACAAGTGATACTTGGATTCCACTGTTGCGAACCATGATGTTCAAACACACAAGGAGCTTATGGAGGATAAAATTCATGTGTTGCTCACAGCTCCCAAAATTACACTCCACTACAGGTTTCTGGCTGTTTGCCGTCATCAGGTTTTTGAACATCGTGGTTGGTTGTACGGATCCTATGCAACAGTGGCATTCAGGTATCACTTGTTTACCATTTATCCACTGTTTCAAGGCTCACTGAAACTAATCTTACTGTATCCACGTGATGACCACAAACAGCCAGAAACCGGTAATGGAGTGTTATTTCAGGGGATGTGAGCAACACATAACTTTGGTAATCAATAACACGGTTATTCATATTCTCTAATACTGAATGTGGTTTATTCTCGCTTCTATTCTCGTGTTGGTTGTTTAATTGAATTCAATACAATACAATTCATCACCTGCATGCCTAAATGTACTTTGTTTTTCGTGATCATTAACTGACCTGTGTCAATTGTGTCACTGTTGTTAAAACCCGAAGAGGATAAAAATAGAAAAGCTGGCGTTTCAAACCGCAACTGATGGCTATTATTCGGTCTTTCTCAGTGATCACACCCATATGTTTCACATTGTTATTTCCACACACTTAAAACCAGTTTTAATACCTTTCCGTAAACTAGAAGAGAAGATGACCAGCTAGTAAATGTGTAATCTCAGGTGACAAAAATAGTACAAACTTTGAAATCAATTATTTATGGTGGAGAATCAAAGGCCATAATTTATGTCGCTTAGTATCAGGCGTGTGTGCAACGATTTGCTGCGAACCTACGGAATATTACTAGGAGCCTTTGGTGACCAACTGCTTGAAAATGTCTCGCTTGTGGCAGGCTCAATAACTTGTATTGATACTCTGGATATTCTGAGGCGAAAGACTCTGCGCCTATCACATTGATACACGCTCTCAACAAGAGTTGTTAAATTGTGGAATGCTGTTCCGGATAAGGTTATCACAAAAAATGTGTAAAATCGTTCAACCATCTTGTGGGTAATGTTCTGCCAGGAATCACTTGGAAGTTGTACAACACTGGACAGGATTTCTTCATCTGAAGTTCTCCTGGATTATGTTGCTGATAAGAAACTTAGCGAGCTATTCTTGTGTGTGGTTCATCACTAAATTCCGCAAAACGATGGATTCATCAAAAATGGTAGCCTCAGAGGAGATGATCAGATGGGTTCTCAATTTTCCACTAAATTGACAAGTTTGAATATGCGTTGAATTTCGTGATTCTAACAACTCCGCATCTTGCAGCAATGCTATCAACTCATTAGTCACTAAACAGTTCAATATCTAAGCGAGAAGATGGCGAAGCTCAAAGTTCTTTTGTGCTAAACGACTTACCTAATTGATAAGCAGAAGGGTACATTTCATGAAGGACGTTTACTCAGTAGGTTGCATGTGTCACAATGGCAGCACGTTGTGAATGGGAAAACATCGTTTATTCAATAGGATTTTGATAAATGCTCTCAAGGAAGGGCTCGATGTCATAAGATATTCTATTTACGTTAATTTATATGGATATTGTTTTATTTTCAAAATCACTTCTGTCTTTGATCTTTCAGTAAACTGCGTCCCTTGCATTCCGGTATAATCTCATATCAGTTGACTATTAATCCAGCATCCTGCCTGAGTATTTGTTCAGTTGGCCATAAAGACTTTAGTGGAAGTTTGAATGAATCGAATATTTTTTTCTGATAGAAGCAGATAGAGCCATTTCCTTATAAGCTTCGTTACTGATTACTCCAACGGGATAAAAAAAACTACCAGAAGAAGAAGCCTTGCAAGAGACGATCAGAAGGACTTACCATCATTTACTAAGCTGTTGCGAGTTCCAATATGCTATGTGGTTCACCTTCTAGTCTAACAACAGCAGTAGTGGTAATGCTTTCCATGCTTTAATCACTCGATTATACAACGTGAATCGCACAGAAAGCCACAGCATCTTCCGCTTCCTCATCTTTGAGTTTATGACGGCGAGTTTTACGGTCCTGTTAACTCGATCCGTAACTTCCCAGAATAATAAGGCGGGTTTTAGGAAGCTTCGAGCGTTTGCGTCGATACTTGAGTGCGTACAGGTTAAACTTCTTTATTCGATGTTCATAAGAAAACAAATAAAGACTTTTCCCCATTCTGGTAGCTGTGCACTGATCGTTTACCTGAATAACTTGCTCTTTGTTCGACAATGAATGGCATTCTGTTTTCAACAAGAGGCTCAATGTGTGATGCTTTGAAGCTTGATTATACCACATTTCAATATATATAAAGCCTCCGCTCTTTTAGCAATTTGACGAAAAGTATGCTCAAGGGCTCAATCCATCGACCATTAATCGTCTTTAACTAGGCTTAGTGCGCAATACCTTTTGAATGTCAACGTTTGTCGGGACTTTGTTACATATCTATTGATCGTAAATGATAGTTGATAAAACTGCTTTAGATACCCGATCCATCTAAACTGCACAATGTTCCATGAAAAGACATGCATATCGCACTTCTCTGACTTGAACTTAATTGAGCTGCTATCCACCCACATTCGGAATCGTGAAATAAACTTTTCTTGGACGAGTGTATGCAAATTGCTTCTGTGGTTTGTAAGAATTCCGTCAATAACCATGTTACATATTCTGTCTGGATGCATCTGTTCATTGCTTAGCATAAATTTGTAGCTCAAATATTAATCATAATAGACGACTCAGTTTACAAGATGACACTCATGATTTCACAAATATTCATTTCTTTATACTATTTGCATTCTCATATCTGTCTAGGCCTGTGCAACGTGCCTGTATTTTAGCCCACTTGTAGTCTCCAACAGTGTTGCACTTTGCATGTGCATGTGCATTCATACCCACCCTATGTTCATCCCATGTATATGTATGCAACGAGAATAATGCAACGAGAGTAATCTGGTCAACTACAATTCCGTGAGCTCGGCAACGTCCGCGACAGTTGCGCATACCCTCTTCGAGCGTTGGTTGGCACAGTTCGGTTGTCCGGGTATTGTCATTACGGTCCGAGGTTTCCATTTCGATGGTGCCTTCAGTTAATTGATAGCTACTCTGAGTTGCGTAAGACAGCATCTGCTGTGAATGTACAAAGGAAAACGAATACAGCCAACAGTGAGACACCTCATCAACCAGCACCGGTGCAACCTGCTGGTGGTTTAATAAAGAAGACACATATTCTCAGCGTAATTTGCACTTACGTTCCTGAAACAAATGATGCACTGTTCGACGACAGGAAAAAGCATGACTTAGCCGAATGGAGCAGACTCTGTGACATGATGAACCTGGTTCTCATTAAACCTTCAGCTATAGTTCGTTTAAGTCGACACCCGAAATCACCCCACCAGGGTGATCTGAGATTGGTCAAGGTGATATTGGAGAACGAAAACGACCTGGAAAACATACTATTAGACTCATACTTATTAAGAAGTGTTGCTGGCTCAAACATTCGTATTTTCGCTGATCTCCCATGGTGGGAACGAAAATCAAAAGCCTCCGATCCGGCATCAGCAAGAAGTTTAAGAAGTTTAGTACTGCTTGGTGTTCCTGAGTGTGCTGAAAATCTAACACCTAATCAAACAGAAAAACACGATAGACAACAATGGAAGTTTATATCCCAAACTATCGATGTAAATAAAACTGTCGCAATAGATACGTTCAGGATACCCAAGTCCATCCAATACAAAAGAGATGGACTCCGAACGCTTAAAATCACCTTCCTAACTAGCAATATGGCTGATTTAATTCGGGCACAATGGACTCAAAACAGTCGCAAGCTACCAAGTGGTGTCAGAATGAGTGCTCCGAAACAAATAAACTAGATCCTGCAGACAGTATACCACTCACAAGCCTAAGTCAAGTCATTTCAATTAGCTCTCCAAAAAACTATCTGTGTCCGACTCATGCCGAGTCGGAAAAGTAGAAACGACTTCAACGCCTCAGCTGTATACTGTGAACCGGATTGGATTTATGCATACTAACCCTCAATCTTTGCCAAACATATCACAACTAGGAACTAAAACTAGTCTTTCACATTGCTCATCGTTGTTAACCCATAAAACCATTAAGTGTCTCTATACAAACGCGCAGTGTCTGAGAAACAAAATGCAGGAGCTTGATACCGTATTTACACAGCACTCACCGGACTTAGTTGCAATTACCAAAACATGGTTTGAACCTCATTTATCGGACAATGAATTGGCATTGAAAGGAATGTCTCTTCTTCGTCAAGACCGCGCGGGACCGGGCGGTGGCTTAGCACTTTACTACAACCAACAGTTATTCCGCAGCGAAATTGACGATATTGACCTACGTGTACAGGATACTCTGTGGTGCTCAATTAAGCTGACTACTGGAGATGATTGCATTGCTGGCGTGATTTAGCGGGCTCCAAGCGCAAGTGACGCGCACGATGTTGAACTACTCCAGAAAATTCGACTTCTGGCTGCCAGATTTCAAACGCCACTCCTGCTTATGGGAGACTTCAACCTTCCAAACTTGATGGAGAAAAATGCTCTTTCAACGAATTCGCTCGACGATGCGTTTCAAGAACTGATCTTCGATATTCCTTTTTATAACCACGTCTTTGATAGCACTAGATATAGAGATGGGAACATGCCATCCGTCCTGGATCTAATACTAACGAGTGAGGAACATGGCGTCAAAAAGCTGAGCTACGAAACTCAATTGGGTTCTAGCGACCACCTGGTCCTCTTATTCGGTTGTGTTTGTCAAGCTGAGAGAACGAATGACATCAACAAAACAAAACTACAACTGGATATTGGAAGTCTTCACAATGCTCTTCAAACGATTTCTGACTGGAAACCAGACACCACGGACGTGCATCGTTCTTGGGTAAACTTCATAGAGAAGCTGTGGGATGAAATAAACCTTCATTCCAGATTTGTGCCAAAGACAGCGAAAAAAACGATTCACCTCCACGTTGAGAAGCCGCACAAGGAAGTGGATTAGGATACGCAACGATGCATGGAGAAACTATGTCCAGAATCCGATGCCAAATAATTGGGAAACATCGTCTGTTGAGGAACAAGGTCACCTCTCTTATCACCGTGGATAAGCAGTTTCATCAGGCAAGACTACTGACCATGATGGAGCGGAATATCAAAGTCCTGTACCAGATCGTTAGCACTACATCAAAAATTAAGCCAGGAATCTCAGCACTACGCACACCTCATGGTCTAACTACGACTGCGTTCGAGGCTGCTGAAGTTCTTGCAGGTTATTACTGCGAAGTTTTTTGCCCCAAGGAATCAGTGCATCTTACACCGCATTCGATCGGCTTTTCCAATGAAATACTAAATGAAATCTCAATAGACAATAAATAAATAAATAAATATTTTATTCTTGGAATTCCAAGGCATGCTAAGCATGATCGATAATTATCAAAGTTGTTTGTATACATAAAGCATAAAAAGGGACAATAATTATTAACATTTTCAAGGTCATACGTACTGATAATTTTTTCGTTCGTTAAAATGGTCCAGGTAAATGATAATCAATCAGTTTTACAGAAATTCAATAAATGAGCAGTTATTGTATGAAAAGAAAATCGGGTGAGGGGAAAAATGATACGAAGAATATTGAAGAACGATGGACCGGAACATCGAAGATGCGAGGAATCTCGAAGCGAGAGAATCTTCAAAAATGTTTAGTTGGAACACATTATTATTGTCGAATATATGTTCTAAATGAAGAGCGTCTTTTCGTGGGTATTCGTAGAAGATTTGGCGTCCCAGTATGGACTCGTTTGTGAACCGGAATTCTTCATATGGATATAAAGAGGTAATCTGGAAAATAAATACTAAGGGACGGCTAAGAGTATTTACACAAACGGGCGGAGTAACTGTTCACTATGAAAGTTGAAAAACTGATATCACTGTTATTATCCAGAAATGCCATGATTGTATAGTTCATCTAATGAGACATCTAGGTTGAGAAGTTTCATTAATTTTTCAACTGTGAGAAATGAATTCAGATGTGATTTAAAATCACATAGTGAGGTACAAAGTCTTATGTTTTTCGGAAGAATATTCCAGAGTTTAGCGTATTTATTTAGGTAGAAGTTACTTCTTACTTTCGTACAGGATCTAGGTAATTCCACTAGGTTATCTTGATTTCTTAAGTTATATCTAGAACCTTGTCGGAAGCGAATAGACGAATTTATATCTATATTATCAGAAGATATTATTCTAAAGAACAGTATTAGGTTGTGTCTAATTCTACGGAACCATAGTGGTTCTAGCTTGAGCTGCGTACATCTTTCTCTATATGATTGATTCGAGCTATATCCGGTGATTGATTTGGTAAAAGTACGTTGTACTTTTTCCAAAAGGATGGTATCGGTTTTATTCATACTGCTATATATTATATTACAGTAATCAAAGAGTGGTATGGTGAAAAGTTTATAAAGTTCTAACTTACAGTGTGGGAGAGTAAAGAACTTATGAATCATATTAACACTTTGCTTTGCTTTTGAGATCACGTGATGTATATGCTCGTTGAATGTGAGCGATGCTGAATATTTGAACCCAAGATCACGTGTGCAATCGATAATTTGAATAGGATTACCATTAAGAAGGATTGAGTTATCAGGAATTGTACATCTTAAAGGCATGAACTTAGATTTTTCTACAGAAAATGAGAGACCATTAATTTTACCCCATTTGGATAATGCATCCAAATCTTTGTTTAGTCTGGCAATGTAAGTTTGTGTTTCAGAAGATGGGAAGGAAATTACTACTTTCATGTCATCTGCGAACAAAAATAGTTTACTATGAGAGACAACTGTATGTACATCATTTATGTATAGGAGAAAAAGTAATGGACCTAAAACACTGCCTTGTATCACGCCACTTGGAATCGGCAAGGTGCGCGATCTGTGACCATTAACCTCAACACAGTATGTGCGATCGGTAAGAAAAGAAGTGAGCCAAGAATGAAGATTGCCACCTATACCAAATGAACTTAGCTTAGATAGTAATAGGTTATGCGGTACTGTGTCGAAAGCTTTGGTTATATCAAGGAAGACAACTATAACTGAAAAGCCAATTTCAATTGAACTTGTGATGCAGTCTAAGTATTCTAGCTGGCAAGTAATGCAGGATCTTTTGTTAAGGAATCCGTGCTGTGCCTTAGAAAAGAAACTAGGTGTCAGATATTCAAGCATAGCTTTCTTTACAATTTTTTCAAATAATCTTGATAAGAAGGCTGTATGATTTATTGGTCGGTAGTTAGTAACTAAGTGTTTTGAGCCAGATTTGTATCTAGGTATAACAATTGAGTGTTTCCATTCTGCCGGAAAGGTACCAGATTCAATAGATGCGTTAAATAGGTTAAGCAGGAGAAGTTGAAAGTCTTTACCACCCATTTTGCATATGGCTGGAGGTATGCCTGCTGTGTCAGGTTTAAGACTGACAGTTGATTGCTGACATAATTTATTTATGTCACTCAGGTTTATACTCAAAGTATTTAGTGTATTCGGCGAAGGAAGATGACTGGTTGTGTAAACGTAGTTTGAATTGTTGTAGGTAGAGTTAAAGTAAAGAAGGAATTCTTCGCAGATAGCATCAGGTGAACTAACAATTGTTTCAACTGCGGATGAATTACAATATTTGATAATGAAATCTATGTTGCTGGGTGAGTTGAATAATCTTAACTTGAAAAGTTTACTTAGTGATTTCGGCTTATCCTGACTTATAAGAGCTTTGTTTTCGTCGGCTCTAAGCGTGCTATCTAAAGCATATCTGTGATTTCTTGATAGTTCATAAGAACGAAGAAGGGCGAATATGTCATGTGTTTTTACAGCAACGGAATGTATTTTCATCATTTTCTTTTCTATTTTCTGGGCTTTTGTTAATTTTGTGTGCCTAATGAACTTATATGATGCCTTCATAAGTAACCCTCTCAATTGTGAATGAAATGTTGAAGAGACTGTTGTGAAATCACTAGAGAGGAAGAATCGGCTCCAGTTTTCTGTTCTAATGAATTCTGACAGTAGATTCCAGTTAATGTAGTTGTAGGTATGCTTATTATCAGATGGCTGCGAAGAATTGACAGAAGTTGTGGCGCATAATATTTGGAATGATAAAATTCTATGGTCACTGTTAAAGAAAGATGGAATTACCTTCAGGTTAGCTGGAATAAGTTTCAGAGTGAAGACTAGGTCTGATATATTGTCATTTCCTGTAGGTTGGTCAATAAATTGCTTATATCCTAGTAAGTCAATCGTTCTAGTGAAAGGTGTATAGCAGCTGTGATGTGCAGGATCGTGCCAGTTTAATTTTAGCATGTTGAAGTCACCAGTGAGTGAGTGTGTCATGCTCAGACTTCTTCGTTTGAATACCGCAAAGTCACCAGGAGCAGATGGAATCACTCCTGTTATTCTCAAACGATGCGCATCCTCATTGTGTGGTCCACTTAGCACGTTATTCCAAATTTCGCTCGAAAATAGTATCGTTCCCGCGGAATGGAAATCTGGCATCATCACACCAATCTACAAGGGCGGGAGTCGATCTGACGCTGCGAACTATAGACCAGTTACGTTGTTGCCAGTAATTTCTAAAGTGCTAGAGAGTTTAGTAGCGGAAAAGATCACCCATCACCTCGAAAACAATAGACTGCTTGCGACTGAACAGCACGGTTTCAGGAAACATCACTCATGTCTATCTAACCTCTTGCTCACCTTAAACGACTGGACTGAGTGTGTGGACAATGGTTACTCCATCCGCGCATGCTTTTTAGACATGTCAAAGGCTTTCGACCGCGTCAATCATAGTATTTTAATCCAGCAACTTGAATTGCACGGGATAACAGGAAAACTTCTTGCTTGGCTAGAAAACTATTTACGCGACAGGAGTGCCCAAGTCAGAGTTGACGGCGCCTTATCGAAACCATTTAACATTACGAGCGGAGTGCCCCAGGGTTCGGTCATCGGACCGATTTTGTTTTTGATCTACGCAAACGACATTCTCGAGCGTGGTAAATGCAAGATTATGTTATTTACAGACGATATAAAGCTTTGGAGAAGCATACGTACAAATGATGACTGTGAAACTTTGCAAAAGGATCTAAACACATTGCACGATTGGTCTTTGAGAAACAAACTACCATTCAACTTCCAAAAGTGCAAGGTGTTAAACATTGGAAAGACTGTTAATTACAACTACACTCTTGGGTCCCACCAACTCGTCTGGACAACTGAAGAGAAGGATTTGGGTGTTTGGACCAGTTCAAGTCTGAAGACTTCACTGCAGTGCAAAGCGGCTTACAAAAAGGCGTCACAAGTATTGGCGTTATTGAGACGAATTTTCGGCAGATTCTCCAATCAGTCGGTGTCCCGTATCATGAACACCTATCTGAGACCAGCGATGAAGTACGCTGTTCAGGCTTGGTCACCCTGGATTCAGAAAGACATCAATTTCTGCAGCGTATTTACCACCGAACACAAAGCTTGTACCCGGACTAGCTTCTAAACTGAACCATATGAAAACGTTTGAGGAGTCTCAATCTTTCGACTTTCGCTGTCGTCGACTAAGAGGTGACCTTATACTAATGTACAATATTATGCACGTCCCTAACCATCCCTTGTCCAAACTTTTCACACGCTCGCCACCCCGTGCCATCGGAAACATGAACTTTCAGTGCTTATTCCCACTTCAAGACTGAACTGTCGAAGATATTCGTATGCTGTACGTGTAAGTTTCACATGGAACACCCTCCCTTCCACTGTTACACACTCAGCCAACCTGGATATTTTTAAAGCTAATTTGGACAAACACTTGAGAGACAACCCAAACTTTGATACGATTTACACTACATGAGTTTTCCTGTTTTTCTTTTTTATTGTATATACCTCATAACTCCATCCTATGGTTATTGTTAAGTTAAAGAATCACTTTGAATCACTTTGAATCACCGAACTACAGCTTACGACCGCGCCGCGAATGGGATAATCGAAAGTTTTCACAGGCAACTCAAGGCGGCGTTGATGGCGCATGGAAGTATTGACTGGACCGATGTCCTACCGATCGTTGTCCTAGGTTTGAGGTCAACCTTTAAAACCCCTTTGCAGGCTACCGTAGCCGAATTGACATACTGTCGCGCCATTGCTCTACCTGACGAGTACGACGCCTCGCACAAACAATCACGCTTCGCCTACGGTGATTACGTGTCGCGCTTGCGCTATCACATGGGTCGTTTTCACCCTGACCTCCGCGGCTTCAGGCCAAATCATCACACGTCCCAAAGGAGCTGTCTAATTGTCCATATGTTTTTTTCCGGAATGACATTGTGAAGCAGCCTCTTCACCCTCCTTTTACTATACCGTAATGAGTAATTCGGCGGTCTACCAAGACGCTCGTCATTGACCGTGACGGCAAGCATGACACTGTCTCAATCGACAGAGTCAAGCGGGCTTTCATGGACGATGAACTTATCCCACATGACCCAACGCCAACCCCGACACAACTAGTAATTACTTCTCCTATACCCACAGCTAACCCAGAGCCAGCAACAACAGGAACCAAACGTGCCAAATTGCTATATAAGCTAGGTTTGTCACTTTCTGCCTTATCCCGTAAATAAAGTGAGGGCTAGAGTTCTCTGTGTTTTTTTATTATTATTATACACAATGCTACTTCAGCTAACCTCTCACCATGTTGGTGAAGGAAAACTGCTTTTTCTTTTTCCAGCATTGGCTATAACGCGGTGCTTCCTAAGTTCAACCCGGATAATCTCTTGGCTTCGCGATCGGCGAAGATTTCAAATAGACCAAAAAGAATAAACGTTTTGGCAGTGGTGGGTGCTTCTCTGCAGCTTTCCACCAAAAGAAATTCTGGACGATTGATTGGCTTGTTAGCCACATACTGTCCTGCGCAAACTGAACTAATCTCGCACATTGAACTGTTTATGTGAGATGAAATGTGGAATCACTGATCAAACTGCCCCATACTAGCAGCCTCGTTTCAACGTGTGTTTCTAATAAAATAAGTTCTTATCTTACAACAATCTATCGAGTCGAGTGTATAACACTTGAGTGGTACTCAATTACGCAATAGTTGAAGAGTAAGCAGTGGCGGCTTGCCATCAAAAGCTGGATGAATAAATTTAACATATTAATGTACGAGTTAAAACCGCATTCACCTTTTTATTCAAACGCTGATGAGGTATCATATTTTATTCCTATTGGCGTCCATTTTTGAAACCATTAATTTTATTAGGATCGAAGTATTCATAAACTACTAGTGTACAATGATGCACTTCAGAGCAAAGTCTAACCGTGACTCCTAGGAACCAGAGTTTTTAACCGTGTTCTATGGAAGCGTCATGTTTAATACAAACGACCAATAATGTTTGCGAAGTTTGTTTCACTTAAATACTTTATTGTTTATAATGCAAGTAGGAAATTTTCTAAAAATACCCGCCCGTCACACACAACGAGATGAAAAAGCATAGCAGAAAAATTTACATGGATCCGGAATCTTAAAGCCATGCACAGCCAGTGTATTCTAACTTTTAATAGTCGTGGCATTTGAATAGAAATTTTATTGAATCGAGTCGATGTTGCCTGCCACATCACCCCGGTCAGGATAAATAATATTTGTGACAAAAGACTTCCATCTGTATGCAAATTATTTATGAGATTCTTGTTAAAAGTGCCAAGTATGTGTTTGGCAGCATATGTATTTCTTTGAAACTAAAATAACGTGACGGCAACAACGTTTTACCGTTTTACCATCTTAACTTGCGCGGTACGTTCAACTTGGTTGTATTTCCCACGCTCTTGTTAAGAATCAATTTCCAGATTGCTTTTCTCTGATTTTGCTGTAAATTGGTAATCAATTTATTGCATTATACACATCATAACGCGAAGTCTATTTCGTCTGTGAATTTTATTTGTTGTAATCAATATTCAAATATTTTCTTTATTATGATTGCCAACAAGTGCCTAAAAAAATCTTGTTGCAGAAAAGTATTAAATGGCATTGAATGTAATACTTGCAAGAGATGGGCACATCCGAAGTGTTCAGGGATACATCCCGAGCACTATAAGGTGTATGTTACTCACCGTTGGCTCCAATGGATATGTAGTGAGTGCCAATGGGCAGCTAAAAAAGCATTTTCCGAAAAGGCTAAAAATGCTCGCTCTCGGCAATACAGCACAGCTTCTAAGGTTAGTGTTGATAGATCTTTTGCTGAAGTTGTACGTCAGAGTATCACTGCTAGCCCAGCGGTACAAACAACGACCTCCAAAGAAATTACGGCGAGTAAAAATCCCAAGCTTACAAAGTCACGCAAAAGGACTAAAAAGGTTAAGGCACCGGATCAAGCGGCCAAGCCAAATGTCACATCCCAGACCCCGTCTTCCAAGCCTTCGAAGCCACGTAAAAGTAGGAACAAGGCACAGACAGGTCGTAAAGAGGTAGACACTAGAAAATTTGACTCTCAGTCAAATTTACTTGCTACTGTCGTTTCGAGTCTCGCTAAGTTATCCAAAGATCTGGAGCAGCTTAAATCGGCTCGTCAGGGAATACGAGATAAATCTCGTAACATCCTGGTGCTTAATCAGGATGAACCCTATATACGCGAAGCTAAAACGCGTAAGTCACTCGACCGGAGTTGTATCAGAAATCTGCTCCGTAAGGTTGGTATGCGCCCAGATACGCCACTAAGCCGTGTTCATCGTGTTGGCGTGTGGAAGGGTACCAAAATTGAGTCTAGCCACTCTCCAAGACCACTTTAAGTTGAATTCCTCTTGCAGTCTGAGTGTGACCAGTTTTTTGCAAGTTACATAGTTTCAAATGAAACTAACAAAGGGAAACATGTTGTCGTGCCCGATGACAAAAAGGAATCCAACAGGTCAAAGAATTCACGTTATGATGTAAATTATAACAGAATGCGCTGTTCTTAAGAAAAGGATGGCTCTTTGTCAAGTATGGAAATCACGGATGGATCTGGGGATGAAAACGATAATCACCGTATTGTCCCTGAAATTCCACAGCTCGTGATTAGTGACCTCCAAGGTACGGCAGAACTTCAGGCCGCGCAAGGCGAATCCACTCTCTTAAGCAGCACACCAAAAAGCGTGCTGACTCCTCGGGTATTACGCCCGAGGATCAACCTGGACTAAGTGTGAATATGTCGCGAGACACCGTCGCCACAGTGATATACGGAAACTCATGTAGTATCCGAAATAAGTGGTCTGAACTCTCCATCCTAGGGCAAGAGTTACGACCACATGTAATAGCACTGTCCAAAACCTGGCTATCTGAAACTGACCATATTCCTGACTCAATTTGTAGTAGTTATTCTGTGGTCAGATGTGATAGACCAGATGAACTAAACGGGGGTGGAGTTGCTATATTTCTCAGACTAGGTCTTCGAACTTCAGAATCGAGTGTTAGGCTTAGCACGCACAACGTCCAACTTAGCTCATGTATCGTTAAATCTTACAAGCAATCAATGGTAATAGCATGCGCTTATATGAGCCCGCAAGCAGGACCTCAGGACTTGCAAAATTTGCTTGGCAATCTCAGTTTGCTGCACACGCTTGGGTCCCAGGTTCTTATAGTTGGTGATTTTAACCTTCCACATATATCTTGGCTGAACCAGTGCTGTTCATCTGATAAGATGTCTGAGGACTTCATCGAATGGACTCATATGCATTCTATGAGTCAACATGTCAATGAGCCCACAAGATTCCGCCAGGGCTGCTTACCTTCGATCCTGGATCTCGTTATCTCTTCAAGCGAAGAAATGGTTCGCCAGGTAGATTATCTCTCTCCATTAGGAAAAAGTGATCACGTTGTGATCAGATTCCAACTGAGACTCAGGTATGAGAAACCTCCTCCTAAACTGAGGCGCAATTTCAATCGCGTAGACTGGGAAGTCGTCTCAGAGGAAGCTAAAAAGATGTTGTCTCAATATGTAGGTGATGATATAGCAACAAAATGGCAGCTTATACACCACTGCCTGTCTACCCTGCAAGATAGGTTCGCACCGTTGGTGCACGTCAAGCAACGCAACAAGCCACAGTGGTGGACACCTGCGATGCGACGAGTGATTAGAATGAGGGACCGTGCCTGGAAAACTTACAAAGCTTTTCAGACACAACGGTCCTGGACAAAGTATAAAATGTTCAGAAATAAGGCTGTGGGAATGCAACGCAAAGCAAAACGTGACTTTGAATCACGGTTGGCACGCAATATAAAGCAGTGCCCAAAGCGCTACTATAGTTATGCCCAATCCAAAGGCAAAACGCGCGATTATATTGGCAACCTTCAGCAGGAAAACGGAACTCAAATAGTTTCAGATTCAAAAAGGCTTCGGCTTTTCTCCAACATTTCCAGTCTGTTCAGAGGCTTGATCGCCAAATAGATCCGCCTAACATGCCAGTCATCAAAAGGCCTGATATCGTTACTCCACTTGAGGAGTTATTTTTCACTGATGATAAGGTTAAACTTGCTCTTGCAGCAACTAACCCCCATAAATCTGCCGGCCCAGACGACATTTATCCTCAAATTATAAAGAACCTGGCGCCAATATTAGCAGATCCTGTGAGTCGTATGGTTAACGCTTCCTTGCAACATGGATATATCCCGAGTATTTGGAAGTTGGCTAATGTGATCCCGATACATAAAGGTGGCAGTCGATCCTCAGTTTGTAAGTACAGACCTGTAAGTCTTACTAGCATCCTATGTGAAATCCTGGAGAAACTTATTAGGGATAGGATCTGTCGCCATCTAGTTGATTACTCGTTGCTGAACTCTGCTCAGCACGGCTTCCTTAAAGGGAAGTCGTGCCTAACAAACCTCTTATGTTTTCTTAACGAGGTTACCATGAGGCTAGATAAAGGCCAACAAGTTGAAGTTTTTTACTTTGACTTTTGCAAGGCCTTTGATTCAGTAAACCACAGATTGCTTGCAGATAAACTTGGTTATATGGGTATCGATGGTCTTCTGAAGAAATGGATAATAGGATTCTTAAGCAATAGATTCTTTCGTGTCAGGATAGGAAATATGTATTCGTCGAAAGTAAAAGTTGTTAGTGGAGTCCCACAGGGTTCCGTACTCGGACCGCTACTTTTCCTCATTTTCATCGATGACTTGGCAGAGTCGCTTAAGTGTCCCTGCTATATTTTTGCAGATGATGTCAAGATTATCGGATCACTGGATGAACAGGATCTTCTTGAGGATATAGAAAAAGTCATCAAGTGGTCTGCTACATGGGATCTACCAGTTAACTTCACTAAAAGCTATCGTTTGTCTAAAGTCATTAAGAAGCTAGAGGTGGCTGGCCCAGATGGTATACTGGAGATAAATGGGGTGCCGAAAGTTCGTGACTTAGGTATAGAAGTTTCAGGGGACTTTAAATGGGCTGATCAATGCGCAGCCGCTGCACAACGCGCTAGGAGAGAGCTTTTCGCCTTCGTTCAGTTTTATCCTGTAGGTCCCCAGAGGTTTTCATACCATTATACAAAGCGGTCGTCAGACCACATCTCGAGTATTGCGTTCAAGCATGGTCACCTTATTTGGAAAAGGATATCGCCAAGCTGGAAGGTGTTCAACGTTTAGCTACTCGTATGATTGTTGGGCAATCGGGTAGGTCGTATCAGGAACGATTGCTGAGTCTAGAGCTCTTCTCACTAAAAAGGAGGAGGCGACGTGGGGACCTGATTGAAACCTTCAAAATCATGTCAGGTTTCAGTACTATTCATCCCAGTGAATTGTACGCTCTAGCGCCAAGTGTGGGTACTCGAGGCCACCCATTAAAACTGGCCAAGCGACATGTCAGGTCAAATGTTCGTAAGTTCTTCTTTAGTGAGAGGGTAGTAAATTACTGGAATCGACTTGCTAAAGAAGTTGTTTGTTCTACTTCGGTAGGGGGTTTCAAGAATAGACTTGACTCTGTGTGTCCTTCATTATTTCCTGATTTTTATCCGTAAGGGAATACTTGGTATGATCCTCATGTTGTCTTTGGAACGCACTAATGTTTCTCCTCACCTATTGGTGAGGGGAGTTTTTCTGTTGCATTCCAGATTACTATCATACCAGAAGATATTTGTGAAGATATTGTTTTGAAGTGGTGAACGCTCTTCTGTGGCATACCACCGAAAGAAATCTGGACGCTCGTTTGGCTCGTTAGCCACATACAGTCCTGTGCA